>JASGXE010006334.1:0-20525 GCA_030068105.1 Sinentomon sp. SZTP_YWyxl
TGGAGGCTCGGAAAGTATTTCGTAACTGAACATTGAATTTTCGCCTACTCAGTAGAACTTGTCCAGAAAAATTGACTGTTCTACTGTGAAATCTTACCTCCCCCTTCTTACCTCACCCAAAATTGGCCGGAACTTTTGGGGGGGGGGGCATTTCATGGAAATAACGGCCCGGAGCAAATTTTCTTACTGATTAATTGCGATTTGTTTGGCCATCACCACGAATTTTGGAAAATATTTTTGGGACACTCTATAATGGGAACCATAAATTCGTTGGTATTTTGTGAGGAAAACGATTGAACGGCTCGCCAGAATCTCATCTTGGAAAAAACGTGCATATGCCCAGTCGTGGTACTTGTCGAAAGTCATGTTGACTCCGAATTTCTTGACCACAAAGAATTCAAATCCGCAACTAAAATGCGCATTTTTAAAAACTGGTAGTTGCTGGTGAGTTCGTTCCAAGTCAGCGCTTACATTTTTAAGGGGCCTATATCCCGGTTGCGAATTTGTTTAATCTATACGAATCGGGCACTTTTCCATCTAACCCCATGAAAAAGTCCCGAGCCACAAAAAGGAAGGAAAACACTCTGAACATAGAAAATGGGTTAGGTAAGGTTAGCATAGGTTAGTTAGGCGAGGTTAGGGCAGGTTAGGTTGGTTTGGTTAGGTTAGGTTAGCTTCATTTTGTCTTTTTTTCAAGCACGAAATCGGGACATTGCCCGATTGGTATAGATAAATGAAACACGCATCCCGGTTACGATAGTTGACACAAAATCGTATTGCTGCTTACATCGGCGCAGGTCAGGATGTCAGGTTCGACAAAAAAGTGCTCCTGTCATGAAACTTGAAAAAGCAGGGTAGAATTTGGAGTTGCTCCATTACTTCAGTTGCTTTCAAGAATGTGTTTCTTGGGGTAAAGTATTTTTTCCATGCTGCCGAATAATTAATTTTTCCACAGACAATCTTAGACAAAATGGATTTGAGCGAAGAAGCTAGAAATAAGGTTGGTACCCGATTGATAGTGTCTGAAAATTGGATAAAGAGAAAACACGTAACACACACGTGTTGTCACACAGAACATGTCACAAATGTCAGATCATGTCACATGAACATGTCACATGAATATGTCACACAGAACATTGGATGGAACAAGGAGAAGAGATCGTTATTGTTGAAAAAGGGACTTTGTGACTGGATTTGAAAGCGTTACTTTCTTTCAAGACGGGATTCTGTTGTCCTCTGATTATCGGAGGGAAGTTGTTACCCAACCTGGCTCGCTGGATGTGCTCCAATGCGTCAGAAAAGTAAAATAAAGTAGAATTTCCGCGAGTCCTTGCATTGGCGGGGGGATCACTGAGGTAGCCCAACCTCGCCAAGGAAGTTAGACTTTTTCAATTGGATTTGATGAAGAAAATTTACATCGCAGAGCGGAGTTACAAACCGTTACCCCAGTATTGATCTCTCCGCCGATAATGACGGTACCTGTTCATTCTTTATGTGCAATTGGGTCACTGCTCTTTGCTTTTTATTTTTCTGTGACCAGTATTGCATGTGATTTTTGATTCCGAAAAAAGCGTAAAATACAATTTTTCGCCAAAAGAATCAACCAGCATTGGCTCCAAAAACTCAAAAGTTCCCGCCAAGCATCAGAGTCGGCAAGGTAAAAAAAGAATACAGAACAAGGCCACTGCGAACCGCCATTCCATATTATATCTCGAGGCCGCCAACCAAAGCAGCGACAAACACAACAACCTGTCGCGTTCAAGGACAAAGTGAGCAGTTACAGCCAATCATATGCCGAGGACGCCCCCGAAAACAGACAACAAATGAATCCACTACAGCGCCGACCCAAGGTAAAATTCGACCGCTGACAGTGTGTTATTTGTCGAAAAATACGTGACAGGATGCCCACTAAACCACGGCCGTCATTTCAGGTTTTCGCACGGGGGCATAACATGGAACGAACTTGGCAGCGACCCAGAGGGGGGTCTGGGGGGAGGAGCCCCCCAGTTTTCGCGGGGTCTGGGCGGAGCCCCAGCGGGGTTCCAAGGGGCAGAGCCTCTGGCGGGGGGTGTGGGGGGCGGAGCCCCCCAGAAGCTGGAGAAAGTTTGATATTTGGGTTCATTTTGGGTGCAAAATTGGTGTTCTTGAGGGTATATTTTCAGCATTTGAGGCGTTTAGATCACATAATGCATTATGATTGTTCATTTATGATTATATAATGATTTATTGCATCAGCGGAGATGCAATTTCCCATCAGTGCATTTGTCTCTTCGCAGCGACCGCATTCTTCGATTTCCGCTTTTGTTTCTAAGCCAGCTGAACTTCAACAAACTTTTGACCGACCTTCTAAAGATTCTGGGGGGCGAAGCCAAGCTTGAGAAATTTCTAAATTTGGAGTTCATTTTGGATGCAATATTCGTGACATTGAGGCTAAATTACTCATGCTTGTTTTTGAATTTTATTCCCACAGAAAAGAGCAACCGGAGACAAAGAGAAAAAACTTCCCAAATCAAGTTTTCCCATCTGTAACGTCCAGCACATGTTCAAACTTTCATTTTGGGTTTTCGGTCAGTGAAGAAAAAACTGCTGGAAAAAACAAACCAAAGCTTCATAGATTAATTTGGCCTGTTTGGGAGACTAGTGCCAGATTTAATACGCTGTCGCAAAAATCATCAAAAATCATCAGAAAATTCATAACAGAGTTTTATTTGACACCAATTTCACAAATAAATGGGTTTTCAAGTGATTAGAAAATAAAAAGAAGAAAAATAAATACAAATAACTTGGGACTACTTTCCAGCGGATGAATCGTTGTAAGGCAGTTCAAATCAGCTGTCTGGAAAGCGAAGAGGCAGGCGAGGAGAACGTTTTGAGCGGGGGAAGCAGCATGGAGCTCGCTGTGAGCAGCGCTTGGAGTTCGATTCAGCTGCTGGAAATGGTCCTTCGCCGGAGCGCCCGCTGCAGGGTGCTGGCCGAGAGAGCTGAGTTGAACTGTTTTGGGCCTCGACTTCTTCAAGTGGGTTTTGTCCAGAACTGCTTACCTGCATAGCTTGACTCATCAGAATTAAGAGCATGGAATTTTCGTTGACATGGGTAATCTGGCGACAGAATTCAAACTCTGGGGCCATCAGGTTTGTCCAGAACACTCAGAAAATGCTGTTTACCAATCTATTGAGCAATTTGCCAGAATGTTATGTTCCAATAAGCTGTTCTTTGCCGGAAGGAACTGATAGTTACTAAAAACTGTGTAACATGTTCGAGAGTTCAGATCGTCGTTCTAAATCATGTGGTGATAAGAGACGTGAGCGAAATTAAGTTGTTTCAAAGTTCGTCGAACAGTAGCGATTCCAATTGGTGTCACTACAGTGTGTCTCGAAAGTCCAGTGACGTCATGGACAGTAATGTCGTATCCGATGGCGAACCGAAGTTACTCAGCTTTGGGCTGAGATCGATGACGTTGATGTCGATTCGTACAGGAGGAAGAATATCAACTTCTGACAATCCAAGGTTGATGTCAGAGGTTGGCACTTGATGGTGATGTCACAACGTTCAACTCCATCCCCTCACCCAGCCATTTCTCCATTCCCATGCGCGGTAGGCAAAAGGTCGCTCACCCAGATTATTGCGTTGGACCACGTGGTTCAAAACGTCAGTAGGGCGTGGTGCGTCTAGGTATGGACACTAAGTGTTTTGCGTATATTCATGTTTGGAATCTTCTTCACTCGCTATTCCCTTGCTTTGTCATGTTTACACTGGATGATTGGTATGTTTTGCATTCGTCATTTCTCGTTAAAAATGTTTGTAGATTAATTTATGGTTGTAGGAGAATATAGTTCACTGGATCTCGTTCTGAGAGTTAAGAAACAGAGTTTTACTTCACACTTTGCATGCACTTTTGACTGATTGGCATGGTGGACCCTTAGCGTGACAAAAGCCTAGTTTACACTTGGAGTGATGTGAGAGTGATTTCCCTGTACACCATGCTTTTCTATTCCTACACATCTGAAATCCTGATGTTGGGGGGAAAATGGTATCCCTGGCGGGGACAAATTTCGCAGCCGACGTTGGGGGGATGAATACGGAAGTTAGGGGGAAATCCCCCCCATCCCCCTACAAATAACACACTGACCCTGAACAAAACAAGACACTACCTGGGCCAGCGAGAAGGGAGGATAAAAGGGACCGACTGCGAACAGTGAATGGCATCAGTCGCTCTACAGCTCTGAAGACAGTAACAACTGCCGTTTGGTGATCAGCATATCACCGAAGCCAATGAAGGCGGCTCCGTGGTTCGAGCTGTCGCCGCTGCAAAAGAGAATTCTGGCGCTTGTGCAACGGAGGGCGCATCAATCCAGTGCCTCCTGCAATGGGAGTGAACCGCGGGTCGCGGTGACCCGCTCACAGAAATTCGACTGTCTCATAAACCAGAAAACGGATTTTGATGAAAATGTTTATGCCAGAAAGCCGAAAGATAGGCGATTTTAGTCGTGTGTAGCAACCCTACAATTTTGGCTGATAAAACCTCTGCTCCATTTGAGTAATAAAATGTTTAATTTAAGATGTGATCAAATTCCGGGGTTTCTGCCAGATAATTTCAATGATTGCGCGAGTTTTTCCGTTGCAACATGGTTGCGACCTGCGGAAGGGTATGTTGAAGATGCTTTCAGCTTTCCAAAAGTACCAAAATCACTGCATTTGCGTACCATTTGGCTCTTTTATCAAGCGAGAACGGAACATGCTTCATGTTTGCCGAAAACAAAAATAATGCGCTTCCATGTTACGTTCTCCCTTGAAAAAAATATTCAAATGGTGTGCAAATGCAGTGATTTTGGTAGTTTTGGAAAATTGCAAGCACCCTCTACAACTCCGCCTCAGGTCGAAACCATGTCACAACGGAAAAAATCGCGAAATCATTGAAATTATCTGGCATGAACCCCGGAATTTGATCGCATCATCAAAAACACTTTTAATTCTCATATAGAATAGATGTTTCACCAGCGAAACTTTTGGGGTTGTTATACACGACTATAATCGCCTATGTTTTCGCTTTATGATGTCAGAAGTTTCATCAAAATCTATCATCTGGTTAGAGAAGATAATGAACTTTCTGTGGGCGGGCACTTCGATCCGCCGTTCATTCCTTATTGCATTTGGCCTGGTTTGATGCGCCCGCCGTGATGACAACGTCCCCGTTCTGAACTACAAAGGTGGCCAGTCTTGATTTGCATTGTGTCCATGGCGCAACTTGGAAGCCGCCTCCACTTGAAGGATGGAGCAGAAGCTATCAATGCAGGAGCCAATCCCAGCCTCAGCTCTAACACACTGGCACGAGTGCTCCGGTAGCAAGTCGGCAAGATAGAAGAACCAATTAGAAAAAGTCGTCAAAGAGTAAAAAATCAAATAGTTATAAAATAGGCACGGAAGCGAAAAAGTGCAGCACACAGCATGCAACTAATTAAAGTGGTGCGACGCCAGGAGAATGCTAAGGTCGCTGGAAGAGCATTCCGATCTCGTATTGCCTTCGGGAAAAAACATTGTAAATAACATTTGCATCAAAAAAGGGTGCCCCATACTGCACCATCCCATACTGCCGAGGAATGTTCAATGATCGGTAAGATTGATGTCATGAATGTTTGGAGGAATAGCGAATGTTTTCTACCAACGAAGGGAAAAGTGCGGCTTGCTTTAGTACAGATAATGTGAATGTGGTCTTAAGTTTGGTCGTTAGAAGTAAAACAGGCGTAATTATTTGAACGTAACTTCTTAAATTTGCTGATCCATAATTACATAAGAAAATTCGATCCGAGAGTTTATAGAACGGTTACAGAAAGACATAGCTTTGGTTTTCGTCAAGTTTATATGCATTCCCCAGGCATCACATCACGATGAAACCCGGTTGAGGTCTGATTGGAGGAGCATGCAGTCATCACGGGACTTCACTGCTTTGCAAATACAACGTCATCGGCAAACAACTGTATGTTTGAGAGGACATGTTCAGAGAAATGTCGTCGATGTAAATCAGAAGGAGTGGCCCCAGAATATTTCCCTGCGGAACCCAGAAGTGACAAGTGAAAACGGCGCAAGGCCCAAGGATTTCAGTTTGCTTAAAAACTTTGAGGAACTAAATCAAATGTTTTTTGGAAATCGAGAAAAATGGAACAAATTTCTTGCAATTTCGTCGACTTGTGTCTCTGTTATCAGCCCCAATCTTTGCTTCGCCCGAATGAATATGCATTCCTATGTTGTGACGGAAATTGATTCCCTCTCGAAGCCGAACTTTACGTATTTGCGTGAGCGTGATTTGGGAGAGAAAGATTCCGTTATGTCCATCACAGTACCGTCACATTTCCATTTTCTCTGTCTTTCAAATTTTTTTTTTTGTTCTTTAAGGTGGGGGAATTCGTGACTAATTATCCAAAGGAGGACCGCTATCAATGCCCTGGCATCATCAAGACGAACAACGGCGAAGTGTTTGTTGTGAGACCTAAGAAGGTATCCGCTTAATTTCATCATTTCCAGTTCCTCCCGTGTAGGTTCAAGTTTCCATTGTGGCCGCGAAAGCTTCGAAAATCGGCATTTTTTGGCGTAAAGTTTGCACACGATGGGCGAAAAGGAAATTTGATTTCACCGTTGGAGAGATGCGCCAATTATTTCCGATTATGGAAACGGAATGAAAAAGGTGACAGGCGTAAGACAGGCGCTCTCTCTGACACTTCCACCTTCAGTGCTTCGTGTTTCTTGCCGAAGATTTCTCTATTGGATTCCAAGAAATTGGATTTGAAATATGATGTTTGCCAAATTGTTCTTAAAGTGACATTAATTAAACGGGCATAAATTAGCCACGTGACATTCAATTGTGTCGCAGCGCCGAAAATCAGTGCTGCAAACCGCACATTCAACATCATTTTTCATCATCATTTTTCATCAAGCTTCCCAGGCAGTCACACCACAAAACAATCCGTAGATGTTTTTTTTTCCTTCCTCAGTTGATATCATTGCCTTGTCCTTGCCATATTGATCTTTTTCTATTGTCTGTTGTCCTGCTTCCACTTCTTTTGAAGCAGTATTGTACCAATAAATAAAATAAAAATAAATAAATAAATTTGAAATCTGATCTTGTCGTACCTACATCAAAACGCACATTCGACGCAATTAAAAATCCATATCATGAATGTGGCTTTAGTTCATTTGATAGATTGCGGCCATAACACTTTGCTGGGGTCACTATTGCTTCGCGTGGAGTGGGAACCTTTCGGACGCAGGGTTGGTTCATCTCGGACTTGAATTGGGAGAAGCAAATCTGTAGAAACCGCTTCCAAAATTTCCTGCGTCTTGATTTAACGGTAACTTTTAAGGGTTTGGTTCGAAATCGACTAATTTCTGTTCCAATAAAGGTTCGGGGCAGGAATTTGTCCATTCTCGCAGCAAGTTTAGCTGAATTTGTGGTGCAATGGAACATATGGTTTACTACTGGATATTCATCCATTAGCTAACGAAACGGCAGAAATTGACAGAAACGTTGAAATGTGCATGAAAATCGTCTATGGCAGTCATGGCGATGAAAAAAAGAAATCATCAATTCCATTATACTGCTGTCAGAATTCTCGTAACTCCATTGAGCATATTTCCTGGTGCAAATCTTGAGCAGTAGCAAAGGATTTCGCAGACAAAATATCTTGTGTTGCGTGCAAAAATGTGAAATACATAGTCGTTTAACCATCCCGTTCTTAGAAAGTGGTGCTTCTTGATGTGCATAATCCCATTATTGCAGGCGTATCTGCGATGAATTTGTTTATAGGCATCATTGAAGGCAATTGTGTAACTTCTATATACGTATAATTTTAAATCCGTCTGTCTTTTTGTGGGAACTTAGAGTGACAAGAATGTGAAACGTGTTAAATTTGATAACCGAACAATTCATTATGATTTCAATGGCGACGATGACTCGGGCACAACATGGAAAATCAGCCCAATAGCCGAGGCAAGTCGATTTTTGTTACCGTCGCAATCTTTGCGAATGTTACCATTTTACCAATTTTACCAAAAATACCATCATCTTTATCAAATTTAACTGTCGCCATCTGTACGCAATTGTATTACAATGGAAAATTGGATACTGTTAAATCTGTGAGGAAGAGCATCAGATCTATAAGGTGTTCGACGAAAATGGAAGCGATAATCGAACCTATTTTTGGGTGAGGCTGACGCTGGGGACGGTAGATAACAAACGCGTCAGTCCAGAATTTTTTTTTCAACGTTTTTCAGCGCGAAAAAAACGAATAATTGTGTTCCAATTGTTTTTATTTTCAATGGCGAAAGTCTGACGAGAAATTGCCTGTATCTCAACAACAGGGTCTTCGGATTGCGCTGCCTGCTTCACAACTTCAGGTCACGGCAGTTTTCTTGACAGATTTCTCCATTTCGACAGAAACGTCGCCAACACTGCTCGTTGAAATTTTGACGTACCCCGGGGAGATTTCATTGAGGTCTTGCGGCATAAATTCTGTACCTGCGCCCCACCGTTGCAGAAAAAAGTGAGGTCATGTCATGGTTTATGCCATCGACTTGGTGAGACCTCAACGAGATCTCACCGGGTGTAATGAACAACGCTGCGCAATTCGTTCTTTGAGAAAGAAGTACAAGAATGAAGTGCCTGTGGAATTGGCTGGGGAACGCCCTTCACGTTTTCGTATGCTAGGAGCAGCACATGCATTTTATTTTCGCTCCCTCTCAATTCCCAATTATAAATGCCCCCATCGTGCTACCAGGCAGCTCCACCGGCACACCCTGTTGCAATTTTGCTAAAATTCATTCATGCATACACAGATGAATCGCCGATAACGTTTTCGAAAACTCTCCTGATGTTGTTAGCTGATTCGTGGAATCCATCCGCACCGCAGGTGATCGAAAGCAGAGCTGCGTCTGTTCAATGGCCACGGCCACTAACAGGCAGTCTTTGTCGTTTCCATTTTCACCGAACGACCTTTAGTTTATTTCCGATGAGAATTATTCTGAAAACCAGCCAAACGTTAAACTTTTCCATTGAAGGTTGATCCTTCATATTCTGAAAACAAAATGACTCAAGCCTGTTACCGTAAATAGCATGTTATTTTTCGTCGGAGGGCAATGCAGCATGACTGAATCAGTCAAGGTTTTCATCGAACAATATTGAAGGAATCCATGCTGGTTTGAATGAAGTATCCGTCTATACGTATCTTCTGAAAATTGCAATGACAAGTTATTTTTTCAGAAATCTCAAGAAGGGCATTGAAAACATCACAGCTAAAAAATCTATTTTTTGTTTCAGGAGTTCAAGTATCTGGCAGGTGTCAATTTCGACTCTGGAAGGAAGCAGAAGGAAATTGACAATATTTTTCACCAGCTTACAGTGTTCAATCCCGTTGCTGAGGAAAATATGGTAAATTTTGTTCATTGACATTTCTATGAAGAGCACATTACAATTATGCGGAATAGTGCATCTGGAACATAAAATATTGATTTTTTTAATTCTTGGGTTTGGCGCCGCGTGATCGCATATGCTACCATCAGTTGGAGATTTTTACTGAACTGTTGAATGCTCAAATATTCAAGCGTTCTCCTTAAAATGATATCTCAAAGGTAGTAATCAGCCATTTTTATCGTCAAAAATACCTTTTGAAAACAATGCATGAAAATAAAAGAAGCGATACAATAGGCTCAATCAGTTAACATTTTGAGATTGAGATTCTGCAATTGTGTTGAAACGACTTAGATACAGCTAGCCCAGCATACAAAAGATGGAAAATTTGACACATCTGTCTGGATGAAGCATACAAATTCCGATCTCTACATTGGAAATATTCATGCCACCTCCTTAGCCAAAAGGCTTCCGCCTTCCGTTTCCTCCAGCAAAGGATGCTATCACATTGTAGAACAGTGGGAGTCAAACAACAAGAGAAGGCATATGTGAGAAGTCGCAATCCAAAATGGATACAAACGCTCAATAATTAGAGACCAAAAGGTGAAGCCAAATGATAAAAACCTATCTCTCACAGACGCAATTATTCTCCCGAACCTTCCAGGTACCACGGAAAAGATTGCCAATATTTTACGCTTATGTTGTGTTCGCACCATCTATAAACCCCACGACATTGGACAAACCCGCAGAACTCTGAAAACAAGAATCAAAGGGTACAAGCGCCACATCGCCAGTTGCGATGTGAAGAAAAGTGCTATTACCGCACATTCATGGGACAAATCTCACGCAGGTTACAGTGGAACCAGAGCAAAATCCTGCATACGGTGGAAAATAACAAGGTCAGGTAATTTTTGGAATCCATAGAGATTTATAAAGTAGGTGACAGCGCTGTTAACAACAGCCAAGGTCCCTTCCTGCCAAGAACGTTGAAAACGTCTCTCTCTCTCTTCGAAAGAGGAGGAGCCAAGGTTACGACAATGAAAACGCAATAAAAAGGCGGAGACTGGATCAACCTATGTCTGACCACGTCGGACGAACAAAGCCAACCACCATCTGAAGAATTGAAGGTCAAACGGACTCAACCGCAAAAAGTGGCTGTTTTATGGTTCTCAGGTCACGCGACTCGCATGAAAAGAGTTGCCACACCGGACAAGAGCATTGCACGCAGCAGCACTCACTGCTGACTCGGTGCAGTTTGTACCTACATTGCTGCCTGCAAGACGCACCTTTTCAAGTTAAAAGATGCCATATGCGGTTCACGGAACCACGCCTGAGGAAGGCACGACACTTTCTCCCGAAACCGCGGTAGCACTATGCCAATCACTTAGGATCCGGAACAGCTGTGCTTTACAAAACATGGCTCAAGGAAACCTAACAGCTTAGCGGACAGTAACATTCTGCCTTGTGTTTGTTGTGAGAATTTATAGCTCAATATTTTGGAACAAGAGGCTAGCCTGGTTCACCTTGTTACATTAACAAACTAGTTGCACAGAAAGGCATTCTCGGTCTTCCTCTTTTCACACAAATCCAAACAAAAACATGACATGGTAAAGATTGAAAAAAGCAGGGAATCGAAACGGTAGGTTGAATCGCAAAAATATTCAAAGGATCCAGACCACAGGTCGGCGTAGAAACGCATTCCGGGTTTACCAATTTGCAGAGGCCAGGAGTGAATTTGCACGTACGGGAGTCGCCCAAATGATATCTTCGTAAGCACCTTTTATTAAACTCTTATTTGACAGAATGATTACACCCCGAATAAGGAAGCTCTGAAGATTTACAGTCTACGGGGAAGAAACAAAGGCAATGGACGTCCATTTGACATCACGGATCCAAGAATTGTAATTCTTAACTTCGCATTTCTTGCTCTTTATTTTTCGTGCAACCTTTTTTTTTTTGTTTCGTAATGGTCTGACTTAAACCTCAAATGTTTTCCTGAACATTTGATGATAGAAGCGTTTTTGGTTGAAAAGTTGTCATCGGAAAAACAAAGAAGAAAAACAAGGAGAAAATCTTCAGTTGGGCTTTTGGCTGCGCGGGTGGAGACACAGTGGTGCGGCGGCATTCTCCAGATTCTGGATTCTCTCTCCTCGACTTCCCGGTTCTTCATCGCTTTTTCCGGTGTTGACTTTTTCAGCTATAATTTTCATTGCAGCAAATCTTGAAATCTTTACTCTGCGGGGGGAGCTTCAAGGCGGCGGATGGACGAACTCCTGACATACGGACGTATAAGTCGGGAAACGCTGGTTGTAATTTCGGTCTGTTTTAAAATGTGCGCCAGATATTCGAAGCTACGAGCACAAAAATATGATTTGTTACAAAAAATTGTGCTTAGAGTCGTTATGTCGTACTTTTGTATATTCAGTATTCTGTGTTCTGTCTGCAGTGTACTTGATGGAGGGTTGAAGGGAAAACTGAGTTTCGTGACTTTTGGCAGATCATTTGCCTGCAAAACGTTGGGATTTTGTTCATTTCAATCGAAAATGAAGGTGAAAATAAAAAATCTGCAGAAAAGCGTCATGAAGCAACAGGCTGATCGAGCCAGAAAGAAGAAGGTAAAGATCATTTGCGAATAATAATTGCGAATAATAGAATTTGTAATTTCTAAGCAGTCCATCTTATACTGGAACCACATAACCTCTTTTATATCCTGCGTTTTGCGCTGAAAACTTGCAAAATCTGTGGTGCTGACCGCGAAAAGAGGAAACGTGACGCAGTTCCAAAGTACATTTTTTAAATGTACTAATATGTCTGTGAGATAAATTGTGTAAAATATATCTTTAGATAAACTGTGAATACAATTTATCAAAAATTGTGTACGAATTTAATACGAGATAAATTGCATACACAATTTATCTCGATAATACGAGATAAATTGTATGCACAATTTATGTCGATAATACGAGATAAATTGTATACACAAATTATCTCGATAATACGAGATAAATTGTATACACAAATTATCTCGATATGCACAATTTATCTCGATAATACGAGAGAAATTGTATCCACAATTTATCTCGTATTAAATTCGTACACAATTTTGATTCCTTATTACGGCTGCTTCGAGCGTCCGGTTGGCCCAGCTTCTTTGCTCGTTCTCTACGATTTCGTTCTTGACCCCAGGATTTTCTGCGCCACCGGCAAATTTGTTCGTTTTGTAGTTATGAAGGTGACCTGAAATGGATATGTGGAAAGAAAAAAAAAATAGGTTATATGTGGCCCATTTAAAACCAGAGGGGAGTTTGGGCAAAGGGGGAGTTTACCACATCAATCAACAGAAAAAAGTTGCAAGGGCAGTTGGAGCTCTTTGCGGGTCATTCAAACCAGTCACAGTGGTCCAACCACCGTTCATGAAATTGATTTGTCGTGCAGTTATTTTAAATATATTTTATTATTGTTTGTAAAATTTAGATTTCCTTTTTTTATTTCTGCGGTTTGATTTTCGTTTTCCGAAAAATTTCATCGCTCATTTTTTTACCAATTCCAGGATCTTGGAGGAGTCATCGATGGCATGGACAACAGTGGGATGTTGAGTCCATTTACTGATATCCTTTCAGGAAATGGCTTTGCAATGAGTCCCGCACCAATGGTATGATGATTAATGCGATCAAATTTACTCTTATAAGCAAACATTTGTATGGACATTTGTGCCAAAGGACAACTTTATCAGCTTTTTGATACTCAGCATAGAGATGCCGAATTCAATGTGTTTTGTGCAAGAAGATATACGTAAATCAAGGATTTTTCAAAGGTGGAAAAACATTCAAACAATTCAGTGGCGTAGATCTCGAAGATTATGCAACTCAAAATCCTGCCATTTTCGAGGCAGTATCTGGTGGCCAGTGTCGCTCATTTTCCACTGGTGTTTGAATAATTCAACAATTTTCCTGTGTTACAGGGTGGTTCAAAAATGACCCTCAATCACAAGCTAAAAGTCAGATTGTGAACGAGCGAAAAATGGGTGGTGCGAAGAGGTAGTGGAAGATGACCACAGAAAAACTGCAGCTGATTCAGCCTCAAACATCCTTTTGTCTGATGGCTCGATCTGAAGCATTCTTTGTTGAAAGGAATTTTCTAAAATCCGTACCAGAATGGCTCAGTCGGCTCACAGAATCAATGAAAAAGACCCCAATGAAAATATCGCCATCATAAAATCAAGAAAATTTGGGATACCCTGCAGAAGAGAAAGATGGTTGTCACAAGGCATTCACAGATGCACCTGACCTCGGCTTGTTCAACTCTCGCCTTTTTACAAAAATGAAACGGGCAATGTCAGGACTGCAATTTTTCTGTCCGGCCCTGGTCAAAAGCACAAATTCAGGGGCAAAAATGAGCCCACTTTGGAACAACGTGGAACATCTGATTGTTGCATGAGAATTGAGAAGGGTGAAAATTTGCATCGATGTCAATTAGGAAGAATGCCTCCAGTGATTTTCGGAGGTGAAATTGATTAAAGTTGTACCCAAGGCATTTCAGGATGCAACTTCCATTAATTCTGGTACAACCCACGGAATATTTTTGTTTAGGTAATATTTTCACCTATTTTCGTGAGAGAACACTTTAATTTCGGAGAATGTTTGTTCTTCTGGGACATGCGAGTATTTTTTGTAACATCCACATGACGGATTGGTCCACAGCTGTTTACATAGATACAGTACGAACTTTTTTCATGAAACTTTAGTTAAGATTCCCCCAAAACTATATTCATCCTCAATAGCGGTGATGTAGGCTTTTTAATTGCCTGTTTTACACACCTCAAAGTGAAAACCGTGCAAAAATCTGTCGTTGTATCGGATTTTTTCCTCGTGCGGTTTGAGATTGAATAACCTCCCTTCTTCATCCCACTTCATTGCATGTCTGCCATAGCTCCCTGCAGGGGATTCACGTGTAGTCCCCGTATATGCAGTCCAGTCCTTATGGAATTGTGCTTTGCTCTTGTTAAATAAATAAATTTCTATCTGTAATTGACACCAGGGCTTCGGGGACAGGAGGAATTACACAGCATGCTCAATTGGTTTTTACAAGGATCTTCGTTGTCCAGGATTTCAGATTTTGCCGACGCGGAACCTTTTACTTTCAGTTTCGAAGAGAGTGTTTGGCTCAATAGTGCTGCCTAATTTACATAACAACTTTCAAGTTCGATTCGAATTACTCGGATTTCAGTGAATATAAGCCCCATTAAGGCACCGCAGTGTGATCGAATCCGAGGACAACGAAATTCGGCGGTATACCAGGAACCAATTGAGTTTTTGCGTAGGCATTTTTGCGTCTGGACATGTGATTTTTCGAAGGTTTTGTTAGTTGCGATGTAAAGCTATGGATGACAGTTTTATTGAAGTGAGCAGAAATTGGGTGATTAGAAAAACGAGTTTTCTATCGTTATGAAGTGCGAAAAAACAGGCAAACGGAAACTGCATCTCAACTGCGACAAGAGAAACAACCGCCATTTTTTGTTTGAATGCAAAATAGTGTAAAGCGTTTGATTACGTTGGTGTGATTGTCCCTTGTTTAGCTCCAGTATGACATGGGCGATATGCCCGCCGACAGGGAGTTGAGAGCTGAGGAGAAGACTTTTGATGGATCAGACAGATTAGTAATTCCAATGGTAAATACTGCTTTTTTGTTACATTATTAACTTTTTGGACATGAACATTTTTATGATTTTTTGGGAAGACACGACTGGATTTTTTATCATCGAAATTATTTTTATCGAATATTGTAAGTTTTCGTGATGGACCGCATTTGGGGAGATTGGGGCAAGGAGGTCCACCTCATTTCACAGGAAAATTATAATCACAAGCGACATGTGAAATAAAAACCACAAGTTTGCTTCGTTATTTGATATAGATACTTGGCTTGCTCCAATTCCTGGGGGCGCATGTGCACATTTTCCGAATGGGGCGGTTGTTTCTTCAATTTCGCACAAAGTGTAAAACGACTTGACTTATTCCATAGTACATGTAGGCCTATGTGTTGTGTCATTTTCCGAATGGGGCAAGAGTTTGATCAATAACCAAAAAAAAAAAAACCACAAAGTGAAAAGGATCGGCTCAACGTGTATTTGAGGAGGTTAAGCAGGCTTACGGAGGAACGAAGAAGTTGGTGGCAGGGATTCCACTCACGAGCAGTGCGGGTGAAAAAAACCGTTGTATTGCTTTGTGAAGTCATTGAAAGGGAGGTCTACGTGGTAAATGTGTTGGGTGCGCCTGGGTGACGAATCAACAATATTTCTCAAAGACTTTTTCTTCACACAGGTTAACGTCAAGTCTTGAGAATTGCGATTATTCGTTAAGTCAAAACACTGCTTGTGTGGAAGTTAGCGGAGTCAACCATTTTCAGCGAATATTAGGTTGTTGAAAATGACCATTATAGAATGCTTTGATTTTTTAATTTCAGAAACCTTATTGCATGAAGAACGTGGAGCGCTTGGGCAAAATTCAAAAAGACGGCAAAACCTACCTGGCTTTCAAATGTCAGAAGGTATGCAACGATATGTAACCGATCAGATTGAGCAAATCGGAAAAGAAAATACTGCAGCCGAAGCAGAAAAGTGTTTCTTGTCATGCATGATTGTGCGATCCGTCTTCGTTTAATGATGGCAATAACAAAAATACATGGTTATTCGAAAGGTGTGCAGAAAAATTGAAGAATTGCCTTTCATGCCCAGTGTGACGAAAACGAAAGGCGATTTTTTTCGAATTCCCACTTACCGTGGGTTTAGCCGAAAATAGTTCCTGTTTGTTGCCATGGCAACCGGACATACCATGTCTTTGGGTGCAAAATCACTTGTGCAAACTACAAACTCCCTTCAGAGCGGGTTTATTTGTCGTATTCAAAAGGTAACTCTGTCGAAGGCTATGGTTTCCCGCAACTGCATACCTTTCAAAATGGCAACAAAATCATAACAATCTCGCATCTAGTACGCCATTTCCACTGTCCACGAACACGATTCAGATGACCTTCCTGCCGCGACACGCATTCACACTTCGTGCCATCATTGCCCCACCCCACCCGCGCCTGCCTCCTCTTCTGATCAACTCGTCTTTCCCGCCTTCGAAACTGCGCCACAGCAGTTTCTCTCGTTGACGCCGCAAATTGTTCCCAATCTCTGCCCAATGGAATCATTGGCGAAGATCATGGGGGGGACGGGGGGGACACGTCCCATCCAATATTTTTAAAGTCATGAATTGTCCCACCCAAAAATTCAAGAGCTGTGAATTGTTTTCGACAAAGCTGAACTGTGTCGCGGATCTTCTTTCCCATATCGAATATGAAGCCGAGTGCCAGATCTGTTTTCTCTGAGAAACCACAGCAAAAAATCAAAATGAGTGATGATATTGCAAAATTTCTTCCACTTCTGGAGGCCGGAGTCGCAACTCTTTCGGCGGCCCCAACAGCCGCAGGCCCCGTCGTCCCATGCCCAAATCCGGGCTTGTTGAATGGGACGTGATGCCGACGGCAGTTCATGAAAATCACGGACAAGGGCGAATGGAAATTTGGCTGTGGATGACGAAAGCAAGACAGAAAATTCTGAATCCTGAATTGAAATCTGAAGTTGAAATGATGAAAGGAGTGTCGTTGAGTCCAGTGTTTGAGACGCGATAGCACTTTCGTGGTTGTTGGTCGTGTTTTCGTAGCAAATTAGATTTGAAAAGACAACATTCATTGACTGATTTGACGTTGTCTATCTGTTCTGAGTAAACAGGGAATGCAAGGAAAAATGCTTAGATTTTTTAAAAAATTGAGCATTCTGAGCACCATATGAGGTTCCATTTTTTTCAAAATTTCTTTCTCTTCGGGGAGGGGGACACCCCCTCCCCCGGCGTTGCGCTTCGCTTCGTACGACAGAATTTTTTCTCATCGTCCCCCCCAATATTCAGCTTGGATCTGCGCCCTTGAATGGAATGGAGGTGCCGCTTGATCTGTTTCACGTTCTTCGGCTTCAGATGGCTCCTTCCTTCTATAAGTAATGATATCGCATTTTAATGTTTTTTCGAAAATAAACAAATGAATGGCGTTTTGGCACAGGGTGTGCCCGGAAAATGAGGCAATGCCAACAAAGTGACACTCTGTACTAAAACGTCATTAAAGTGAAAAAGTGCTGGTGACAGGTCGTAATGGGAATGACCAGAGAAACCCCCTTGAAGTAAAACGTTCACAAGTGAAAGTTGGCTAGTTACAAATTGAAAACTTTGTGTATTTATATCTTTTGTTTCGACATCAAAGGTGCAAGTTTCTCGAAAAGAATTTCATATTTGTTTTTTTAAGGAACCAGTGGAAAGAAAAAAACACTTGGTAACGCGGAAGGATAAAAAACGAACGATAAGAAAATATCACAAATTATCACAGAAAACGAAGCAATTTACATCACAGCTCACACTTGTGATCTTGTCCCATGGGGAATTGGCCGGTCGGGAAATTAATTTCAGTTACGGATGTGAACCATTATTCCAGGGAAAATTTCCGGGATAAGAGAAAAGCCGAGAGGACACTTGTATTCACTTAACTCTTGCATGTGAGGATTCCAGGCACCGGTTTGAATCCAGCCAAAGATTTGCCGGGAAAAGTTGACGGGAGAAAACTCCGATCACCACGTATCCAGACGTTGAATGAAACTCTTAAGGCAGATTCCAGACCTGACCGGTGTTTCAGGCCTTCAAGTTGGCAATCCAAAAATTTGAACTGAAATAGTTTTTGAGAATAGAAAGGGGAAACCTCGGTTACCCCAAAATGTTCGTAGGACTGAAATTTGTTAAAATTCTCCAAATATCCGACTGTGTAACCTGACAAAAGGAGAGACGACTTTACGTCGTCTGCTGTAGGTAGTCAATAAATGATGTTCAACTAACCTCGCCTCACTGGGGCACTCATCAGTCACCCTCACCCAGCTAGAGTTGGAGGAGGCTTCTGGGTGAGACGCTCCAGCGTTTCGGCAGGCCGATCGGACTCCTACTTACCTTTGTGCAGATGGCCCTGCACAGGCAGTTTTGACAAATGTGTTACCTTTCCCTCATGCTTCCCAGCAACAACATCACACTTCTTCATGTGGTAGCTTCATGACCAGTGCAGGACCTCATGTCCAGGGTTCCACTGCCATGACGAGCACCGCCAGCTGTCAGCTTTAAGACTATTTGACGCAGTCTTTTGGTCGTCTCTCTTTTTGTCAATGTGCACGCCAAAAGACTGCGTCAAATAGTCTTAAAGCTGACAGCTGGCGGTGCTCGTCATGGCAGTGGAACCCTGGACATGAGGTCCTGCACTGGTCATGAAGCTACCACATGAAGAAGTGTGATGTTGTTGCTGGGAAGCATGAGGGAAAGGTAACACATTTGTGTGTAACCTGAATTAATTCCGTTTGAAAAGTGTGCAGAAAATCCTGGCAAAGACAACCTTTCATGAAACTTATAGTGAAAACTTTCCAAATCCTCACGGAGACCACTAAAGGATGACATTCAATTATATTTGGTTTCCAGTTGGCTTCTAATTCCCCGGTCAAACACTCTGACTCAAAAACTCGAAGATACTTTGTAGAAATTGAAAAATCCCAGTGTCATTGATCGATCATAGAAATCAAAATCCAAAAGAATAGTTGATAAATTCCCAAAAATATGAAATGTTTTTTTCCTTAGCCATAAAAGACCCTAAAATCTGGGTGAGAAATTATGTGATGAAAACTGGGCCCACATCGGAACATGACTAAAATTGCAAGGCCACAATTCGTGAATCAGCCAAAAATTATCCCGGGGTTAAAACACTTACCCCCTGCAAACTGTCCTTACTCGGGGTTTCTCTCTTCTCAGTTTCAAGTTGGAGACATGGAAATTCCGACAGGAATACGAATATCCAACAAGGCATTGACGGCCAATAAGAAATCTGTGCTGTGTCCAATATTAAATAGACCTAAATCGAACGAGTGGATAAAGTGCAGTTCCAAGATTCCTCGAAAATGAACAACTTTAATGTGAACACGAAACACGGGTTAAAAAGAAAGATGGGATTTAAAACTGAAAAAAATCGCATGTAAAAACGGAGGTGTAAACGGTTAAAACGGTGTTTTCACGGACAACGGTTTAAAACTTCAGCGGTAAAAATGGAAACCAGGTGAAAATGAACGAGTCAGTTCTGGCTCATGAAAGATTCACTGCGGAGCCACAAGTTGAAATGACTTGATGAATTTGCCGACGACATGGCATCAGCCAAAACAAGCTTGCAAATGAACGGCCAACACGCAACGGAAAAAATGATAACGTGATGTGACTGTCGTTTATCAGCTGACGAACTTTTGTTGGAAATCGGTATGCTTTACGCGAAATCTGAAAAAGCTGCCTGGCGTTCCCTGACATTTTATAAATGTTCGGGGACGCCACAAATGGAATCGTAACGTTCTCGAAAGTTTTCCGGAAAAGTGTACGGATAGAAAATTAATTTTGTTTGGTCAGGACATTCAGTCTGTAATTTTTTGCAAGGATTTTCTGGGGCAGTCTGTAATTTGACGAAGCCAGGTTCGGCTACGAGAATTATCGCAATGGAAAAAGCATCTGCGTCTACGTGTCGCTTCCTTTTTTGTCATTGAACTCATTCTATTTCCAACACTTTCATTTTGCCGCAGGCAGGAAATTGGCACCCCATTTTGTTGGCGATACTCTTGCACAGCACAGAAACCCTCTGCGTCGCTTGGCCCTTCACGTGGCCGGGCGGCGTATTTTATTAATCTATACGAATCGGGGGATATCCCGATTTGGCGCTTGGACAAAAAAACAAGGTAAAGCTAACCTAACCTCGCCTAACTAACCTATCCTAACCTTACCACCCATTTTCTTTGTTTAGTGTGTTTTCCAA
This sequence comes from Sinentomon sp. SZTP_YWyxl, assembly GCA_030068105.1. Taxonomy (NCBI): domain Eukaryota; kingdom Metazoa; phylum Arthropoda; class Protura; order Sinentomata; family Sinentomidae; genus Sinentomon; species Sinentomon sp. SZTP_YWyxl. Next base: position 20,300 of record JASGXE010006334.1, read on the forward strand.
CTTTTTTGTGGCTCGGGACTTTCACATGGGGTGAGATAGAAAAGTGCGCGATTCGTATACATTAATCAAATATGCGGCCAGGCGACGTGATTGATTTATCTTTATGAATCGGACACTTTTCCATCTTACCCCATGTAAAACTTTCGACCCACAGAAAGTGATAAAAACACATGGGATAAAGAAACTAGGTTAGGTTGGGTAGGGTAGGTTACGTAGGTCAGGTTAA
>JASGXE010006335.1:0-19516 GCA_030068105.1 Sinentomon sp. SZTP_YWyxl
AATTAAAAAAATTGATTCAAAGTCATTTCAAAATTTTTAATGCCAAAACATAACTTTCATTTTTGATCTCGAAATACCATATTTTTCATTGCCCCACCGTGAGACCTGCGCAATATGTGCCAAGCTACCACTGTCATGATAGACCAAATACGGCAGTTGCTCCATATTTTTTTGTTCGAGTACACCAACGTATTCATTTTTTGCAGGTGGTCGTCAGGGGATCTCATTTTTTGGTGATGCATTCAGTTCCTTCACTTATTCAATTTTGAATGAGCTCTGCCGAGGACAGGTGGAAGAGTGATCTCGGCTTATTTTGATATCATTCAGTTCCTTATCCTATTCAATTTTGAATGAGCTCTGCCGAAAACAGGTGGAAGAGTGATCTCGGCTTATTTTGATATCATTCAGTTCCTTATCCTATTTTTGAATGAGCTCCGCCGAGGACAGATGCAAGCGTGATCTCAGCTTCTTTTGATATTGGAACGAAGTACCTGAAGCTGTAATAAAAATCCAAAAATAAAGACCCAAAAATTGTTTTGGGGACTTGACAAATATTTTTCAAACGTGTTTGTTATCGCTGTTTGTATTTTGTGATCAGGGTGTCCCAAATTCCTGTTAAACCTGCTTCATCGGAATCTGTACATGGCATGCCGATACCTTGCTAGGTGGGTCACTAGCTAGTGCCCATGGGCACCTTTGGTGGCGTTCCAGAAACATCACAATCTTGCTGTGTAGGCATTTCGTCTATCCACTGAGGCAATGCAAAGACTGATTACATGTCGAAAAACTGAACCAAGCATGCTTAGAATTAGATGGATTTTTCCCTTGAATTTTGGGGTACCCTGCATATTCAGATAGTTATTTTATATATCTAAGATTTTTATTTTGTCCAAGGCTGGTTGTTATTTTTTATAACATTTTGATCTCTAGTTTTTCTTTTGTACAAGAGTTCATTGAATTTGTCTTTACAAAATGCAGAACCTTTTAATTGCATTTTCTAACTTTCCTCTACCTAAGTGCTCGTAATTATTGTCAATTTACGAATTGTATTTCTGACTGCCATTCGTTTGTATCCATTCGTTTGTTTGTCTTGTATCTTCACTTGAATTTGTCTTTTTTGTGCGCAGTTGTTCCAGCTTGTGATCCTTGTTGGAATATGCATACTAGCTCGTTTCAGCTCCCCATATGCTCGAAGAGGCAAAGTTTGGGAATGAGAAAAGGAACACAAAGTGCATTTTGGTCAACTTTTTTGCTCACGAGTACACCCTGATGCTGGAATCATACACTCCTTGCTATACCCAACTTTCTGGACATCCTTTCTTCAATGTGTGTCAAAAAGATTGCGACTGTTGTCTGTGGACATGCCATGCCCAAACGAATTAATTTTTTGGTGGTAACATTTGATGTGCCATTGTCTTCATATCGGGCCCTTCACACTGCTTATGTGCTATTTTAGGGACATTTTGAGACAGGTATGATTGATTATTTACTGGTGGAACTTAACCTTTTTTACCGAATATACAATAATTCTGGTGCCTACAAATCCGTCCTTTTCAATAGGTTGGGGCGAACTGCAGCATTCATTGTCCGATTGTGCTGCGACCCCTCTCATTCATTGAGTGATCAGGGAACCCATAATCCGTGTGTAAATAAAATGTGAGGCCTCTGCAAGCTCATTTGTCAATATTCAGCATCAGCATTTGGCTTGGTTTCTCACTCAGCAATCCAAATGAGTTTATCTTGCATGAACCTAGCCTCCCAAAAATGCCGGCAGTAAAAAAGAATGCCTCTGCTGATGACGAATGGAAGAAAGAAAAATGCTAGGAAAATTGGTGCGACCTGGGGCCTTATTCAATTGGGCTTCCTAACTTAGGAGCCCTCCTAAGTTAGTAGGCCGATTTAGGAGCCGTCAAGGAGTCCGATTAACGAATTTTAGGAGCTATTCAATTAGGCCTCCTAAAGTCCGACTAGCGGTTGCAGCCTTCTGGAGATGGGAGGGCATCGTGCACCTTGCTGCATTGTTGGTGTGGCAAAGCAGAAATGGCGAAAACCATCTTTTTCACAGAAAAAGAACCGAAATTGTCAACCGATCATTCATTCACTTTTGTTGCGAAAAAGCGACGGCACATTTTGTCCCTTTTCTTTGCCTTTTCTCGCACCTCATAATAAATTGTTGACAGTCCGTGAAACAAAACTAACTTGGTCTCCATGGCAACAGCATTCAGAATTTTCCTCATCCAATGCGCTTAAACAAGGCCTCAAAAATTCAATCCAATCTTCATTTCTTCTACACCGCCACTTCAATTTCGTTTTCAAAACAACAAAACGGGACTTTCTTCCTTCCTTCTTTGCACAAAACAGTACCACTTGACCAGGAAAAGCGATCTGCGGCTTCCTTCCTCGAGAAATCGTGTTCCCCATGATAAAATTCTGTGTGTAATTTACTGTGACAGATGGGGACATGAAAAGAGGGTTTGACCATGTGGAAAATCGAACACATTTTTTTAAATAGGGGACACAATTCAAATCACACAATACTTTAGCGACGATGAGCAATTTATTCATGGCGTCTCAAAAATGCATCGCTATCTTTGATATCTTTTTCGGGTTTTGTCCGGCTGGGTCAGGTTCGGTTAGGTTACCTTAGATTGGTTTAGATTTTTTATCTGTCATATCCTAACTCAACCTAGCCTGTCCTAACTTTACCCGACCGAACCCAACCAAAAATTTAACCCTAACAAGATGCCAAAGTTTGCGATGCACCTGGAAATTGCACTTTTAATTTTGTTCCCCAGCTCTAAGATATGCCATTTTAAAGTCAACTGCATGCATCTGCGGCTGGTCAGCGGTCGACCGGAGGTGTTCCTATACGAATATTCTCCATCCATGGCATCCACTTTCGGCGACCCTTGTGCTTTATCGGATTTAATTAGATGACTTTTGGCAGCCCTTGTACAATCTGCCGGATATCGTTCGATGACTCTTGGCGGGCCTTGTATTTTTTTTCTGGTTTTGTTCGACAACTTTTGGCGGCTCATACTTTTGGATTTTTGTTCGATAACTTTTGGCGGATCACCTTTGGAATTTGTTCGATGACTTTTGGCGGCCCTTGTATTTTTGTCAGATTTTGTTCAATAACTTTTGGCGACCCTTGTACTTTTGTTAGATTTTGTTCGACTACTTTTGGTGGGCCTTGTACCTGATCAATTCGGTTTGGCTGACAATGTTTATGTTCTGTGGTAAACGAACAGTGTATAGCGGCGGCGGAATTAATGTACCAACTCACACATGTAAAAAATTGCGACAGTTCAGATTTTTGCAAAAAATCCATGCTGCAGAAATTAAAGAATCTCTTTTATAACCGAGGTCAAAATCTGACACCTCAAGAATGCTTTGTTGCAGTCTGGCGCGATATTTCTACCGGCTGCATCAGAATAAAAAGAAAGAAAAAAGTTTCGGAGGCAACAGTTAAATGGGAAAAACGCATGTATGGGTACGTTAATTCCGTCACTACAAAACATTGCTTGACGCATGCGCCAAATGATCGTGGATATTCCGGAGTGGAGCCGATTGGCAGGCCAAATCTCGATTGGCAGTCCAAATCTCGATTGGCAGGACAAATCTCGATTGGCGGGTGGAGAATAAATTCCGAATGTCGAGAATAAACTCTGTTTTCTCGCTTTTGTTAATTATATTTTGCCAGAAAAATAATTTCCTCAATCATTATTGCCTCTCGATGGTTCAACCACTCAAAAACACCGCGATACATGCATGTTTCCACCTTAGGAGGAGGTTAGTAGAGCCCCGAAGCTCTCCTAAGACTCTCCTGGCATTACAACATAAATGAATTGGGCGATTTTAGGAGGCCGATTAACGTCCTACTAAGATAGGAGGCCTCCTAACTTAGGAGACGCAATTGAATACCGAATGGTCCTCCTAACTTGGCGTAGGAGGGCTCCTAAGTTAGGAGGGCTAATTGAATAAGGCCCCTGGTCCCAATTCGATCACAGTCTTTAGGATTTCAGTCTGCTCATAACGTGGAATGCGAAATTCGGTCGTCTTCGTGTCGTTTCGCTGAAATTTTTCAGTTTGGCTTGCTGTCAACAGCATACTGCCCCCAGGCAGTGATATACCATCTACCAGTGATACCCAAATAAAATCCAGTGATTCACTGGTTGCACTTTAATGTTTTGACCTTTTCTCAGTCACAGCTCTGCTACCATGTTGCTGGTCATCCGCCTCACACTGCAGCACAAAATGAAAATCATTTTCTTTGCTCTTAACAAAAAAAAAAAACTGCTATATTGAGCGCCAATCTTGTTTGTCACTACCGCGATCGCCTTTAAAGGATTCCGACCGGGGAAGGTTATGCTAACAGCCCCATTAGGATTATAAGTTTGGATTGCAATGCACAAATGTACAGTTCGACTCCACAGAAATGCACGATACTCATTAAGTGTGTGGGAACTGCATGTTTTTCAAACATTTCAAAAAGTTGCCTAGGCGGTGACCATGTAACGTCCATCTGCCTACTGTCATTCCACTTTGCTTTTAAAGAGTGTTTTTGCATCTGGCCCATTGTTATTGATTAGCAGCATAAACTAACTGTACACTTCGTCACTTCATTAGAAATTGATGCCACTAGATAATTTATTTAGAAATCGGGCATTTTAAAATGTTCCCATCCACTCGAGGTTCGCTGACTTGAAAGCGGGCAAATGTCTCCGCCCACCTGATGATGGCTTCCCCAGCTACCTCTTGGTGCATCAAGGGTCAAAGGGCTTAATCTCTTGGAACTTTTCTCCATCGCTGATCGTCTTCTTTTTGAAGTTACACTTCCACTGATTTTTGTCTTGAATGTTGAATAATTTCCATTTGAAGCAGTGTTTTGTTTGCTGTTCAGACGTATAACTGGAGTTTTTTACTGTTTTAAGTTTTGTGTTTTTCCCACTGCTTTTGTCTGGTTTGAAGCTTTCGAGAGTTAGAAACCCTTCAGAGTTTTCTATTCCGTTTTTCTCGAACTGTTGAAGTTTTGCCGTTTTACTACCACTGATTCATATTCTGTATTTCTCTGCTGTTTAGAAGCTTTGAGATTTTTATACTGTTTAGAGTTTTTGAGATTTTTATACTTCTCGATCCTTGAAACGTTTTGAGTAAAATAAAAAACAAACTTATCTCTTTGTTTTAACAGAAATGTGCTATTTGTTTTTCTTTTATGATTTTTTTTACTGGCGACCAGTCATTGTGCAACATCGACTTTTCATTTGCACTGAACTAAATGGCGGTCTGTGAGCTGCACCAACTCGTCACAATTTGCCATGCCATGCAGCCCTTGCGGCAGGCTGCCTTGGTTCAAGTGTTCAACTTTAGGGCCGTATTACCAATTTCAACTCAACCCTGAGGTTCAAATAAATAACCAATTTCTGTGGATAGATTTGTCGCATGATGGCTCACATAAGGCATTGTACTCACAGTGCATTTTGTGGCAGAAGTGACCAGCACCGCAAGCACCAAAAGGATTGGTTAATGTTGCAAAATTTTGATTTTCTGCACAATGCTTCTTCCTTTCCAATTGTTGAGAAAGATGCACCCATCTTTTGGATTGGCTACAAAGATAGACCTGAGGGTAAGTTGCGATCGGAAAGACGGCCGTTGTTGTTTAGCTTGTCATTTAAAGCCCCTCCCTCAAATATCGTGTAAGTTTGAGTTGCGGGAGTCAAACTTAAGAAACTACACCGAAATGATTATGAAAGTCGGCTTGCAAAAATAAATCTAAGATAGAAACATCTAGGTAATGGAATGCATCTTCCATTAGAAAATTGTTAAACCTGTGAAACTGAAGCCCCAGAATTTGGGAACATCTTCACCTTCAGGATTTGATCCTCCCTCATGTTAAACACCAACAATGGATGCACCCGTTGCCGAAGCTCAATACGAGACATTGCCTGTGATGTTTTGCAGAGGCATTTGATATTTTGTGAGTATGCTGCAAGCGGTTGAATCGGGATTGCACCGTATGGTGCACACACATGAACACATGCTTTTGCTCGTTTTTGCTGCTCAATTGCCCTTCCCGTTCCTCACACCGCTCTAGTCCACAGATAATGACAAAATGGCCCCAAAACTGGTACCGAACCCCGGCAGCAGAAATTTGGGCTTGAACTCGTGAAGTAATCAGGTAATCCCAAATTTGTCAAAGCTTCAGCTTTTGAGGGACCTGTCCCCAAAACCCCCTTCCAGCGGTTTTGCCCCTTCAGGCACCCCACTGAGGCTACCACTCCAGACCACACATGGTGGTCTTAAGCTACAAAACGGACCCCAAGCACAGACTAATTTTTCCCCTTTCAAGATACCCATACCTTGATCATTTCTGCTCTGGAAGGAACCTCCTGGAAAAGCAATCTTTATTTTTCATATTTTTTATCATAACCATTATCATGCATATTCTCACAAATGGGAGCATTTGATGGAATTTTGCAGTTGGATATTGGGGTTCCCAGGAAAACACTGAAACCTGGCAAAAGAATCCTTGATTTGCAAATATGGACTTTGAATCATGGTGTCCACAGACCTGGAAAACCTGGAAAATTCAGGGAATGTGTTTTGCACCTGGAAAACCTGGAAAATTCAGGGAATTTTGGTGAAAAATGACAAAAATCAGGGAATTTTATACACACGTATGCAAACCGACAAATTTATGAGTCCTATTAAAGCAAACACAATTTTTGCTATATTTTAATAATTTTGTAAAAATTATTAAACTGTGGTGAGGACCCTTTTAAATTCTTCCAATGCAAATTAAATGAAAGCATTAAAAATTCAAATAATTTGGTGAAGGTGTGGTACAGGTGTAGGGGAGGAGGAGCCTGTAAAAAATCAAATCGAAACCTGGAAAATTATGGAATTGCACCTGGAAAACCTGGAAAATTCAGGGAATTTTTTTTTGGAATTTGCGTGGACACTATGTTGAATTCTTAGAAAAACCTGGAAGTTAGTGATTTTTTCGGTGTAATAAAAAACCTTGAAAATTGTCGTCCGGTAGTATTATGAGAACTTCTTTGTTGGATTGGCCTTTTTTAGGGATTGACATATTCCAAACACCCTTTACCAGGAATAAGTCTGTTGGAGCATAACTTGGGGTGCCAGCCAACCCAGAGTCCTATTTTGCAGCCCACAGCCACTGAGGTGCTCATGGATGCCACTTTCCATCACTTACGAAAGCCTCGAAAACCCTTGGTAAAACCTTAAAAACAAAAAACTTAAAATTGGTTTTCCAACATCACTGGGAACCATGGATCACTTGACTTTTGGAACTTCAAAAAAAATCTTCGTCGGGCCAAATCTTGATCTCCATTTGCTGTTGACAATCTACAGCGCCAGTCATTTTAGTACTGAGCCCCTTCACAAGACCAAACTCTTGTTCATCAGAAAGAAAGTCGACTGTGTTTATCCTGCTCAGTGCTTCCCCGCATAGGGGTAAATTAAAATTCACTCTGCACAGAATCAACAAAATTGATGGATTTCTTTGTTGGATATGCTAAAACTAAAGTCAGAACTGTTTGCTGTTTGCATTCGTTTGTAGTGCAAGTGCAAGATAGATGGGTAGGTAAAAAGTGCACAGCTGATCTACTTTGGATTATTTTCAATGACCCCTGTCTGAATTGATCACATGGAACCATTTAACAATGAAGTATTGCAGCAGTCTTGAATGGCCTTATTGGTCTATTGCTGCCATTATGGTTGTCTAGAGGAGTCACCTTTGTTATCTGTTGAGATTGAATTTGTCTAGCGTCATGGAATTGCAGACGGCAACAGGGTGTGACAGAGTTAATTTCCAGTTGTCTGACAGAGGTCGTGAACGACTGGAACGAATCAGGGAAAGACTATCATCTTATGAACCTGCCTGTTCCCTGCCCATGCAAGTGAACACTTGGTTATTCTTATTTGGAGAAAAGAAAGCCGGTGAAAGGGAATCCCTTGACATTGGTGGCCGTGATAAAACTTCCAATGATCCTACACAACAGCCCACTCTTGTAACTCATGATTCAACTGTCCTCGCAAATGAAGTGCCGATACCTTCGCAAGCAATTGGTCCCTTGGGTCAAACTGAGCACCCAAATGATCATGGTGCCAGAATTCTGAGTGGCATCCAAGAGAGGGTTCTCGATCTTCATGACCTAAGGGCACTTCAGATGTCTTCAGAAGAGGAGCAGAGGTGGATTTTAGGAGAACGTTGCATCATCACCCTGCAGTTCAAGCTTTGTATTCTTAGGTGAAAAGTTGGTACAGTTCAAAGACGAAGTTGAAGACGCCTTCAGCCTCCTGTATTGCAGAATCGCATTGTTCAACAAAGTATGTTTACATTCCAAATTGCTAGTACTCTCGTAAATAGAAGCGTGTCCTGGCAATAAAAGAACACCTTTTTCAGTCGCACTTTTGCACCTTTCCTGCAGAATGTATGTGATCAGGCGCATTTTTTCTGCACACTTGGATGTATTTTTACACTAGTCTGTGGTCACTCTTTCCTGGTACATGTTAGGCCCTACCTTGCATCATCACCTTTCAGTTACAGCTTTGTATTCTTCTGTGAAACGTTTGTACAGTTCAAAGACTAAGTTGGTGACGCTTTCCGTATTACAGATTCATATTGTTCAACAAAGTATTGTGTTTACATTCTGGAATAAGTTAACCTTGTTGAAATTGCAAGTCTCGTTAATAGTGTCTCCTGACCAAGGTAGACATACAAGAAGTGTGGCGGTCACAATTGCGAGCTCGGTCGGATGACGTCACTGTGACTCAAGACACAAGAATAAAGCTCCGGGAGCGACAGTTCAGGTGCAAAAACAGAAAAAAGCTCCCCTAAAACGTTAAATATCTCTTGAACCAGATGGTGGATATTGATGAAATGTTTTGTCATGCACAGCTGAAGAATAAGCGAGTTCAAATGTGTAATGAGCCCAAAACTTTTCACCAGTAAAATCCAGAAAATGTACGTTTTGTGAAAGTGTAGAAACAAAAAAATATGACAAAATTTCGGGTCTCTCGCTCATGTTTTCGATGGTTGTGTGATTTTTCAGTTGCAACATGGTTTCGACCTGTGGTAGAGTTGTAGAGGAAGCTTTCCAAAAACACCAAAATCATTGCATTTGAACATCATTTGACCATTTTATCAACTAAGAACGTGACACGAAGCATTATTTTGTTTTCCTAAGCTCGAAATTGAGACTTGTCATTCCTCCTTAATGTTTGCCTTGTGTCCTGGCACAAATTTTCCTTTTCAGGTGCACGTTTACGCATTTCCTGCATGATCAGGTACATTTTTTCTGCAAACTTGGATGTAGTTTTACACTTGTATGTGACCCATTTTGGACACTTTTTCCTTGTGCAGATTAGGCCCTACTTGTATTCAGAAAGGTTCTCAAAAAGAGGACAAAATTCCCAACATTTTAGTTGGAGGCAGTACAGACGACCTCCAAGCATTGCGCTTGCCCTCTGGCCCAGCCTTTTTCGCTTTTTTTTTTTCTGGAGGTTTTGTCCTTGTTCCTCTATGTACCTGATTCTACTTGCTTCTTAAATTTTCCTTTTTGGTGATGCAAGTGCGAATAATTGGAACAAAAATGCTTGCTTATTATGCAAATGTGTCCTAATTACTCCAAATTATTCTTCTCTTTTCTCCCCGTTTAGTAGCACAGTGTCTGCAGGAGTCACCTTTTCTCCCGAGCTGGTATTGTCTTTGAACTAAAAATTTATAGTCTTCGATGCACAAGAAGGCAGGCAACATTTGCCGTGAACCAACGTAAATAGTTTCACGAACATATTTGGAAGCATTCCATTGTTCTTTATTCAAATGAATGAAACCATGGCAAATATGTCTTCTACTCTCAAATGGGGTAAAGTCATGTCAACTGGGTACAAGGTAAAGTGAAACTAATTGCTTTTGGCAGACAGTTTGGAGCCTGCTGGCAATTGCAAACGGAAGAAGCGTGATGACTTTTTGGCGCCCATTCCGGAATGAATCAATTTAAATCACACAGCAGTGAGATCCTGACCTGACAGAGGTGACGCTTACCTCCAAGTTGCCAGGCAAATCTTGCCATTTTAAACAATGGCCAGATTTAACTCACAAAAAGGGAGGCAAGGTTACGATTGGATCTAGCTGCCATAAGAAAGATATGCCTGAGAAAAATGAGTGGAGCCCATTTTGGAGCGTTGAAACTGAAATATGACAGAATAGATCTACTGATCTGCATTTCAGAGTAGATCAGTAAGCTCTCGGAAAATGAACCATCCGCTTTCTCTGTCCATTTCCCTTGAATATTGCATTTTTGTTCCCACATTCCTCTTCATCATCCAATCTTTACCTTTCGGCACTGTCTCCACTCTGCATCTCTTTGAACAGGAGGAAATGTAAAACAGATTCTAGGGTCATGTATGTTACATTTTCACAGGTGCAGGGTCTCACTAAGCCCCTGACCAGGCTTGAACTTGATCTGCTGCTGATGTTTGCTTGGACCTTTCCAAAATCGACCATTCAGGGCCTAGTTATTCCAATGCTGACCAAATCGACACCAATTTCCATCGAACAGTTGGATGTGCTAAATTTGCTTTTGGCAAACTCCCTTCAAGATCAGTCAACAGATATATTGAGGTTGGCATGACATCTTTACACCAAAAGTGGCTGGCAATTATATTACAATCAGCGGATGTCTTGCTACATTTATTTAGGTATTCAGAAATACCACACTGCATGCCAAAATTCATCGAACATTAGTTCATAACAAATTCATGCACCAATTTTAATCAATGGGGACATGCACCGCACAACAATATGACGTTCATGTTAGGTGTGAAACTATCCAAGTCCTGTTGAAATTGGATAGCCCCCCAAGCACTCTTTCTTCACACTGACATGGCGCTGCAACTTCCCGAGCTAATCCACAAAGGAGTGGCAGAAGTCTGTTTCTGGTGCACGATTGCTCGCTAAAATAGCATTTTTATAATCTGGTTGCAATAAAGCAGTCGTCGTACGTAACTGTTAGGCACTGGAACTCCCATGAAGGCATCAGTCTTTGCACGTTCACAAATCACTCCAAACTGCCGACAGCAGAGATTTGAAATCCAGCAGATATCTGCAGTTCAAAGGCCAGATTGGTCATCCACATGTGGCAGTGCAGTTACTTTTTCACTGCTCCGGTAGTTCTTTGAAGAGCTGCTTTCTAAGCATTGCAGGGCGTTGTCCTGCAAAATCGTTTGTGTCATGACTGGGTTCGGATTCAGCACTGCTCAAGGTGGCATCTTTCAATCGCTCTGCTCTCTCCGCCCTATCTTCATGGTCAAATCCTCCACAAATCCCTCAGTTTTCTGAGGGCCAGACAGTTTGTGAGGTACCCATTTTGCATTCTACTTATGAATGCCCAGCTTTTCATGATGAATGGTGCACAGACTTTCAGAAAATGGGGCAATGTCCACCCTTGACATGCAAAAACTGCCATCCCTTAATGTGGCAAAAGTGAAAGAAAAAGGTTTTGGCATCACCACAAGGGAGAAATCACATTGTGATACACATTCAGCTGTATTCCCCATTGCAACTTACCCTCTTGTTCAACTCAATTGACAATTCAATGAATGGATTGTTGCAGTGGGGATATGGCCGAATAATTTTCAATCTGTCAACCTATTTTTTCTGCTATTTTCTCAGCCAGTGTGTCACGATTTCTTGGAAATGAGGTGAACTTCCAGAAGTTTTTTGTTTTGTTTAATAATTCCAGTATTGGATGAAATATCCCTTTGTTTTTTGCAGAAAATGATTTTTCGACACTGTAAACCTCCATGGAATACGAACAAAGGAAAAACATTGGGCATGCAGAATCTTTTATACATCGAACCGGATGCATTTTTCCTTGTTGATTCAGAAGTTGTGATAATTCTACATCTTTTTTATTTCCAGGGAGTATCTTTCTCAAGATGGGGAGCTCACTGAATCGCACATTGCTGTTTTGCAATACCTGCTCGAACGGAATATTAATTTTGATAGTCGGGGGCATCTCCTCGAGGCGCTATGCTCCAAGTTGGTCAAGGCCTCCAGTGATTTTGCTTCTAGCATTAAATTTGGGAAACTCTTCCTCACTCTGACCAAGAAAATTGCTTCTCAGCCGGTTGGATTGGACGGACACTGTTTTGAGATGTTGTCATTCATAACTGAAAGACACAAGTCATTTTTGAAGAAAGTTATGACAACTGATTTGTTGAAATTAAAATCATAACTTTATTGAACAGGAACATAATCTGTGTCGACCTAAATAAGTTAACAACAAGATTCCAAAGGCGGAATATCGTGTTTTTATGGGGAACATCTCTAGTTTATTTATCATCGTCGGTGACAGTGGCACCGGTCAGGAAAAAATACTGGGGCGAGGTTCCATCACATCATTTAGACATTTTTCACCAATTTTGTTTCTGACAGATGCAGCGGTCAGAGGTGGGAATGCCACATTCACACTGAAAGTAACCGATTATTCATCGGTCACAGCGAAACCTGAACCTGTCTGGAACGATTTGGATGTTTCCATCACCCCATTTTACTATTTTTGGTGATTTTTTACCAAATTAATCAAAATCATATTGAGAAAAATTCAAGACACTGCGAAATCTGACTTTTTTTGACTCTCAAAAAGGTTGGTTCGTCGGAAAATGCTGCGATTTTGAGAACTTTTTCAACCCTTATGCTAACTAAATGCTTTCAGAAACTTGGTGATGCTGACAGCCTTTTTCTCTGCTGGGACTGTGGCCTTGATCATGGACACATTCTTTGGCCTGTCAGCGTTCGGTGCACAAAAAAGTGATGGAGCAGTCCTGCAAGTTAAGCAAGGAGTAATTGACACAGGAACTTTAAACTTCCTGACTCCCTGATCCATTTGCAGTTCTTTTCGAATTGAATCAGCGATGCAAATATGAGCCGACCCACAAAGATGGTTCCTTTCAGGACCAATCTGAAGCCTAGAACTCATTCATTTGGAACACTTTTGAACAACTCTCTCAAAATACCTCTCAGCCGGGAACTATTTAGATCTGCATCCATGACTTTCCGATCAGTATCTGTCATGAACTTTGCTCCATCACAGGCACTATCCCGTCCCCCTACCGTTTACGGATAATCCTCAAACGGTAGGGGGACGGGTTGTTATTTTCACAAATCGAAATTAATTAATTCACCAGAAAAGTGTCAATTTTATCACAACTTCATTGTGCCGCACAATTTCGAGGTAAAATTTATTTCTTTTCTGTTGGTGTTTTTTGTGCTCTGACCCAAACTCAAAAACCTGAAAGACACCATATCAACCTGCCATTTCCAACCGACCACCCAGTCATGCAATTGCAAAATTTTATTATCCCTGGGTCTGTTCTAGAACACCATTCTTAACCCTGGGTCTGTGCTTGTCCAAAACGGAACCGCCTTCACATCACAAAATAAAGCCCACAATTGTCGGACAGACCATCTGGCATTGGAATGAGCCCGCACTATCGAACCCTCACCTTGTGCCAAGACCGTTCGTAAGCCCAACGAATTCACGCATGTTGAACACCACTTATTCCTCCGCATGGCAGCTTCGACAAAAATCACTGCGTGAACTGAACCCCACATCACAAACACAAAGTATAAACAGTTCGCTTGTTTGGCAAAGATATGTTATGAACCATAAAACTCACCGGCAACACCCTTTCAAGCACCCACCATTGCTGTCAGAGCTCAGGGCATCTGCCACCTGTCTGCCGCCCCACAGCACTTTAAAATTTGACCCCCTGCAGAAAGTATTTCTGGATATCTACCAGATCTTCAGGGCTACTGCCCTCATCACTCCTAAAAACCTGCTATCATTGCGATCACTCTTAGTCTTAAAATCTCATCAAGTCTTCATCTCTGCTCTAAACCTATGAAAAATTCACAATATGACAGCCTCTAGTGACTTCACCTCTGAACACATCACTTTATAAAGTTCTCCATTCCTGCTCACACCGCAAACATCACTTCCATATACGCCTCCATTCTGCTTGCACCAGTTAGTAAGAAGTACCAGGAATAATTTCGGAAGTACCAAAATCAAGTCCACCATTTCGTGCCTCTACCAAAACTGCTTTGCAAACACACAATTTCCTGCACTTCTAGCTGCCCATGCCACTTAGATTTTGACCATGCGTGTATTTTACGACATTTTCCACTGAGTTAGATTCATTCTGTTTCAATTTTAGATTCTAGAACACTAAAAATAATCACAGAGCAGGTACCGTTGTCCGTGGAAGTAAAATAACCAAAATGCCGGAATAAAGAGATGTTGGCAATGCAAATTAAATGTCTAAACTTCAACTCGAATTTGCAGTGCGTTGCAAAGTTGGACACATCACAGACATTCGATTTTCAATCTTTTCAGCCTTCATGCGGTAATTTCAGGCCTTCTTGAGCTTGTCACGCATGCCAATGTATCTTTCCTTGAAAAGTTTGGAAAATAGAATGAGATAGCTAAAGTAGAGTGCAAACGAGACCAGGCTATGCGTCAAGGTGTGGTCGCACGGGGTTCCGTAAACCTGTCTTAAAACCACTGCATACACGCTGATAGAAACTCCGAGAAACATTTGAAATATTTGAATTGAAGTCAGAATTATGGGGATTTTGACGGACACTGGGATTTTCAAGCTCATTGCCGTGTAGTATGGGTACATGATCGAGTGGACGATGCCGTTTATAATTGCAAAGTATCCTGCTGCCGGTAGCTCACTTCCGAAGGCAAACCAGGTGTACAGCAGGACCGTTATGTGGTGGTAGACGTGAAGGAAGATCACTGGCTTCTTCCTCAGAATAAGGAATAGGGTATCTCCCAGTTCGACGAGCTTCGAGCAAATGTAGACCCAACCCCAGTATCCTGCAGTGCCGTATTCTGGCCGGCCATACAAACTGAAAATGATAATTTAACAGAAAAGTCATGGATTCAACATCATGTTCATCGTTTGATTTGCAGGATGTGTTGGAAAGGCGTGCAGAAAATTTGAAGAATTGTTCATGGCAATACAAACAGAAGTGAAAGATGAAATGTTTTCCGAACCCACTCTTTCGAGGATTTTTCACCACGAAAAGCCCCCCACGAGCTATTTGGGTGTCCGAAAATCAAAATAATCCAAAACTATTGATATTTGCCGAGGTGGTTACCTATTCCGGTGCGAACAAAAGTGAAAGAATGAAGTTTGCTGGAAACACACACCTTCGAGGATTTCAACCATGAAAACCTCCAGGGACAATTGCGCGGTCCGAAATTCAAAATCATTCGAAACGACAAAGAAATTGCAGAGATGGTTCCACTTCCACATGCCAGGACAAACCGCAGTGAAGGAATAAAGATTTTTCGAAAACTTACACCTTCGGGGATTTTTGCCACAAAATTTTTTTCACCATGGGCCATTCGGGGTCCGAAAATCAAAATCATCCAAAACAATAAAATTTGCAAAAATTGTTCCCAATACCAGTACAAAGGGGGTTTTACCAAGAAAAGGCCCCAGTGGGCCATAGGGGGCTTTTCGCAGGCGACAACCCAGGGAGTGAGTTTTCCGAAAATAATTATTGTTCATTCAGTTTTGTTTGTTTCAGCATGGAGAACTCCTCTGCAAATTTTGATTGTTTTGGATGATTTTGATTGTCGGAACCCAAAGTGGCCCATGGGGTTTTCAAAATCCCGAAGGAGTGTTTTCAGAAAAGCTACATTCTTTCACTTACATTTATACTGGTGTGGGGAGCCACCTCTGCAAATTTCAATCGTTTTGGGTGATTTTGTTTTTGAGACCCACAAATGGCACATGGGGACGAAAACAAAAGGTTGGAATCTTTAACCACTTGACACAGGGTGATTAGTTTTATCTTGACACAATTTTACTCGTCCTTCTGGAACAGAACACTGCATACAGAGGAAGATGCAAACGTCAGGGCTTCGAATGCAAAGTGGCAAGACTGAACGTGAAAGTTCAAGGTGCTCTGCGACCAGGAAAAAAACCTGTAAAATCAGAGAAAGTCAGGGAATTTGGTGGTGGTGGAAAAATCAGGGGAAAGGGCTCAAATCCCTCGAAAACCAGGGAAAACAAGCCTTGGGGTCGATTTTGTGATTTGTAACTGTTTGTAAAATGCTCAAACCCTTCATTTTCACTTTTGACTTGTTCTTTGATATTTTTTGGGGAGGGATGAAATTTTGGGTGTGGTTTTCAACATCTTCATTTTTTTCATCCATTTGTCAGAGATAAGTAGGTAGAAGGACAAATATAATGAACCAGGGCTGCAGCACGTTGGGAACACTCCAAATCACAGCCACAGCTGAATCTCCGAGAGCAAGATTGACTCGCTACAGGTAGCAAGGCTTGCTTGCAAGAGCAATCACTGCTAAAAGCAAGCAGTTACAGCAAATTGACAATTTTTCCATTTGTGTTCCAGGGGAAATGGTCCATTATCCTTTTGAAACAAATTCTTTGTTTTGTTTTTGATTGTTGTTTTTAGGCAGCAGTTCCAAAACCAGTGACTGATTTCGCCAACGCTGTTCACAACTTGATTTGGGTGCTACAATGTAATCAATAATTCAGTGTTGATTGGTTGTGAACAGATTTGTCATGGCTGTTGGTTTCTATTTCGGTAGGGAATTGGTTCGGTATGAATTATTGGTTGTGAGCAGATTTGTCTAATCAGATTTCTTTCGAATTTGTCATTCAATCACACGAAAAAAGGCAAAATGTGAAAAGCAATACAGGAGGGTGGAATATGGACGGTCTTTTTTCTTTCTTTTTTTGGCCAGGAAATTTTCAATTTGGAAATTGTCAGAAATTATCAATTGCCTTAATTGGCACCCAATCTGTCCTTTTGTGGCCTATAAAATGGGAAATGTGCCCTATCTGTCCTAACATTTATCAAATAGTGACTGGTTCCCCAGTGATTTCCGAAAGTGGCGGGTACCCCAAGCAATGCCGAAATAAAGTTTCTAATTTCACCCATAGCTGTTCAGATAATTGTCAGGGGAAGTGCATCAGAGAGGTCAAGAAGAATCAGAAAAAAATTAGGAAATTCCATTTTGACAGATCACTGAGCACCCGCTCATAAAATGCTTTGAAAATACGAATACATGGAACCAGTTGCAATTATTGTTTTTTTTTTTTTCAAGTGTGTTCTCTGCTTGTGTTGCTCAATTCAGAGGGACCCAATGTGCGAGACACTTCTCTACTGACGTTACCAACCTTTTTCGTTCCAATTTCAGAATCTTGCAAGAGTACATGCACTTATGCATCACCCTGTTTCATGTGGCATATTTGGCAATTTGTCAGTATTCATTGTTTAAAAGGGCGATAAAATTCGCATTTCGGAATGTTGCAAGAGCACATGCACTCATGCGTCACCCTGTTCCATGTGGCATAGCAGGCAATTTGTCAGCATTCATTAAAACGTCGATGTGGATAAAATTATCAAAATCAGGCAAAATTCACTAAAAGCAAATAAAGTTTGTCAAATATTATGTAAAACACTTAAAAATTCGTCAAACATGTGTCACAAAGTTGGCTCACGCCAGCATTGCCGGTTTCAGCCCACACGGTACAAAAAAAAGATCCCAATTTTGCAAAACTGCCACGTCGTCGGCCTTGAGAAGCCGCCGATGTCGGCCTTAAGACGACGCATTCTGCTCCTTCCCATTTGGATCGATTTCAGTTCTACTTTTTCACACCTGTGGGATATCAACTTGTACCTGAACCTGCCGTTTTAATCTGTTTTTCATCTTGTATTCGTCCATCATCAGTGATTTTATCAAGTTCATCAAGTTTTTCCGTCTCCTTTTCAGGAGATAAGAATTCGTCTTGTCAAGTGCAAAATTGGTTTCTTTCGTGCCAGCCGAATTTCACATGCAGAAAACCCGCAATGTAAAGTGAACACTGCTCAATGAATTGTTAAGAATACCATGAACTTGTTGTGCGAGAATCGGTAAGAATCCTTTGAGAGAAGCCAAAACGTGGATAACGTTTTTTGAAAAACTTGTGGAAGAAAATTACAATGGGAAAAACCAGTGTGAAAAATCCTTGGGAAATTAAAACCGTCGGTGAAAATTAAACCAAAGTTTCATAGGGTAACTGATACTCGTAATTCTGGATTGATTTTGAATACCAAATTCGTTCAGATTTAACTCAGAGATCTGTGAAAGTAGGAATTTTGGGGTCATCTTGATTGGAGGATATGGGAATTTAGGGAGCAATTTCGCTAAATTATTCCTGCTCTTCACTGAGATCTTTAGCGTCGTGACAATGTTTTTCGGGAAATATTACCATTGTTAGCATTTGAGTCATTGTTGGAGCCGTTCTATTAGAGACTCCTCAGCAAAATAAAATTACGAGTACTTTTTGTGAGGCGTTGTTTGCAGATTGTGAAGCGTTGTTTGCAGAAGGACTTCTTTGCACTGTGAAACAGTTAAGTTTTTTTATTCTGAATCAGAACCGCATAATTTTTTTTTCCAATCCACTTCCGCGGACAGTGGCATCGCAACAGCCAATCACGTCGTCTTATTTTGTGACGTCATCAATTTTTGCATTGCCACCGCTTTTTGCCATTTGGCGTGTTTGCCACCGCTTCGCAACTCTTTCTTGGGCTGGAATAGGGTTAGGTCAGGTTAGGTTAGGTTTGGTTAAGTTGGGTTTTGAAAATGGATGTTGAAATTGGCTGGAATTCCCAACAACCAATCAGAGACGCGTATGCGGAAGTGGATTGGGAAAAAAACTGCCAAATCATGTTTGAAAATGTCATTGTGATTGTTTTCGGAATCAATTGTTGTCGACTCTCCGATCGCCTCATGTGAAGTTGAACTCGAAGAAGAGATTGATTCCACTCTCATGCGTTTCATATCGTTTTGATGTTTTTCCTGCACTGCTTTTATTTGCCATTGGAAACGTTCTTCATTTGAATAACTTCAGAGATC
This sequence comes from Sinentomon sp. SZTP_YWyxl, assembly GCA_030068105.1. Taxonomy (NCBI): domain Eukaryota; kingdom Metazoa; phylum Arthropoda; class Protura; order Sinentomata; family Sinentomidae; genus Sinentomon; species Sinentomon sp. SZTP_YWyxl. The sequence goes on from JASGXE010006335.1 coordinate 18,978, forward strand.
CAAGAGAAAGAATGAGGGCACTGGCACAGTGAATTGAAAACAGATATTTAGGCCGGAGAGATCTCTGTTGCTTGCATAGAATTTAAGTATAGACTAGTATAGAAGAATTTTAGTATACTTAGTAGAGGTCTATGGTTGCTTTGTTTCAAAACCACCGGAGACAGTTGAGGATATTATCGATCCCTTCCCCCCGAAAACGTGGATATCCGCAACTTTCACCGGTGGTTTTAAAAAAAGCATCGGAGATCTCTCCGGCCTTAGACATGAAACCACAGGCATTCAAAAAAAAATATTCCACTTCGTTGACCGTTGTTGAAATCTAAAACATTGTTTTGGAGATTCTGAGGTGATACGAGACGTCCACGTTTCCCAAATTTGAAATCCCGGACGCATGATTGGCAACAATATCGATTGCCCGTCGACACAGCTCTGGCAATTCAAAAATGAAATTTCCGTGACTTTAAACAAAAGGTGTACTTGTTATCACAGAAGCTTGTATCACGGAAGGCGTTAGCTTTCAGGCAAAATCCCCCACCCAC
>JASGXE010006336.1:0-20304 GCA_030068105.1 Sinentomon sp. SZTP_YWyxl
TCTTATGCATGCTGAATTCCTGTGAAGTTGACAATGATCCGTAGCCGATATTTAGTACATAATTCAATAGCAAGCGATTACCCTCTTCGAAATATAATGACGATCTTGAGGGTGATCTTATCGCATTTTAATTCCATAACACGTGATCAATCAACGGTAATACTCTGATTGACAACAGCGCTTATAGATATAGCCATAAGGATGGTCGATATCGCACTATATGTATCAATATGGAACCATCATTGAACATTGACAAGTTAATGATTCAAATGTAAACAATCTGTAAACAATGTGTTGGGGTAAACCAGTTTGCTACGAAGTAAGAGAAACAGAGAAATCCTGGATCAATAACCATTTCCTTGACATGAGTATCGTTGTCCAGCTATAACGGCACACCAGTTCAGATATCGTTCAAAGCGCAGTGGTAACCTCAGCGTGGGATATCGATCAGACTCTCGTAAAGAGCAAAAACCATGTGCAATCTGACCAACTGTTTTGTCCAGGTTCAAAGCTTAGCTTGAGTTCACAGTGCTGTAGAGGAATCCATTCTGTCAAATAAGCCATAGTATGAAAGTGATTGTAGTGGCAGAAAATTAAGTCAAAGTGAGAAGCAATTGTGCCTCTTCTTTCTTGCATTAAAACATCAATGGGAAAGATGGTTCTTGTGAAATATTAACACTGCTCCAACACTACGTATGGAGCCCCTTTGCAAAGACGTGGTTCAAAAATATACCACTCATCTGCGATTCTGCATGCCGATCATCCAATAAATTCGACGATTGGAAGTGCATTAAACAAAGTGCAGTAACGTTTTTTTTTTGTTGAAAAATTCGACGACAAAACGAAATCACCATGAGCAACGATCAAACTTTGAGAGCATCCAGTTCAGATAAAGGCAGATTCAATGCGCATGGCTACTTGACGTAACCACACCTCGGAGGAATCAGAAACGTTGACAGGAACATAAACATCCGGCATCCCGTAGTTCCCAAACAAAATACTCCAACGTAGCAAATGAAGTTGAAAGACCTCGATTTCGAACAAGGACATGCAGATATGATCGCAGCCATCTTGTGTCTCGTTTCATATTATCTTGGCCCCACAAACGCTCATGATAAGGGAAGAGTACTGATCTTGGGTCAAAATTACAGCAGTGATCTTGACGTTGGTGCTTACAATGTGAATGGGACATCACTGTTGAAGAACACAATTATTGATATCATCAACAACTATTACATCAACTGTTCGCTTGTGTTCCTGGCTGGGAAAAACGGCAAATATCTTGCCGATGTGAGTCATTTTCAAAACATAAAACCGGTTGTACTTATAGATGGAAATTTTGAACAAGGAACCCTCCAGGAAATGATTCCATGGGTCCCAAGTGTCCTCCCAGACCTCTTTTCGCAGAGCTCGTTCCTTGATCCCAGAAGAGGTGTTTGTGTTTTTGTTCCAATTGATAACCACGATAGAAACAGAACATTGCAAATAATCTCCACTCGTTTTTACAGATTGGGAAACATTGCTGACAGCCTAATCTTTTACGGGGAGAATGTTGGCATGGATGACGTGAAACAACAACTCTGTACATTTCACGCAGAAAGGTGGGCATACAGGGCCTTCATCAATATCGACAATCGACATTCAAACGTCTCTTTTATCTCCGACGTGCACTGTTTCAAACAGCCAAACCGTGCCCTAGTTATCAAAGCTTATCTAATCAAGGTTTACACGATGTCCAACCAGTCGAATGGGACGAAATTCAATACCGGATGTGCCCGAACTCCGCAGAATAACGCAGCATTCTGGAAAGGAAAACTCCCAGCTAGGGAATAACTACATCATTAAAGGCAAACAAAACCGTTCTACTAGATTGAATACTACAGAATCATCACTTGCAACCAGGTTCTAGATTTTCAGAATTCCAGACCGTTCTCCACGAAATGTCGAAAAGGCTGGATTTCAAGATTGAGGTACGACGTGATCCGAGCACAAAGTCCAGAGAGAAAAATAATGAGTGCAAAAATGGAACGGTCAATTCAAACAGGACTGGCGTAACAGAAGTTCCAAATCAGCGAGGAGCTGTAACCACTGGCACGCCACCTCTGGCTACCCAAATAACAGGAGTTAAAAACAGAACACAGCAGAGTGACTTTTTTCAGAAAGGAACAGTCGATGTAACTTTCGCCGATATATCAAACTACAGGCCACTCATTGTGAAAAGAATATCTGCACCCATGGATTACATTAGGATTGTTACAGAAACGAAGGAGCCCAAACCGGAGGTGCCAACTGAGGTGTTGGTAATGCCATTCGCTCTAATGACATGGTTGCTTCTTATTTGTTCAATATTATTCCTAGTGCTACCAGCATCACTACCATCGGAAATCAGAGACCATTCTGCTGGGAACACCAAGGTTGCATTACGCCGGCTGTTTGGGTTTGTGATAAGATGCATCTTCATGCAAGACATCAAAGCCATGAAATCTCCATATTTTCCACTCAGAAAGTCTACATCCGCGCCGTTTATGTTCTGCGCCTTTGTAATGATAGTGTCTTATAGAGGTGCCCTGATGTCATTCATGGTGCATCCGGTAATCGATAAGGTCGTTGATGGTCTCATGGACGTCTATCGCTTACGAGATCAGATGACTTGGGCTTTCAGTGGTCCAGCCCAGATGATATTAAGCGAAATTGCAGTTGACGCCGGAGGAGTCAAGGAATATAGCTTTATCCTGGAGAATGCCGGCCCAAATACGGACGACGATAGTTCCGACACCAGTGGTGAAGAAGGATGCCTGCCGAATGGAGATGCCGGACGAGGCCAAACTGGAAATGATCCAAGTGAAAATAGATCAAAGACGGCAGATGATGACAGCGATTTGTGCTACCTGAAAGCCTTGGAAGGTAACTTCGCCTGTATTGAAACTGCCGATGATGCCATGGTTGTTGGGTACAAGTCTGCTCAAGAACGATTGGCCCAGCGACGAATTATCCTGGAGAAACTTCACTTCTCCAGGAGAAACCTATTGGTTGGATTTGCTATCTTTAGCCTGCCACTTGGATCCAGGTTCGTTACGCTTTTGAACACTTGGATTTACCGATTTCATTCGGTTGGACTTAGTGTTCATGAAGCAACAACAAAGAACGCATCAATGTGGGAGGATATGATCAAGTTCGATGTTGTTGGTAGCGTGGAACACAACGCTTCAATTCAACTGGAGAGTCTTTTCCTCATTTTCTGCATTGTTGGATTTGGCTGGGCATGTTCCATGATTACATTTGCATTGGAAAGGATCGTTTCAACAGGATTCGGAAAAGCGAGTGGCCAAATCTACCACACGAAAAGACGTGAAGTGTTCGCTCTACCAGCGCCTCTCTTGCCCAGAAGAAGTCGCCGCGTAAAAATTCTGATTTATTACGTACGTTGGAATGGTCATTGACATAGATTTAATAATTTATGGTTTCAATCAATCAGTTGTATTTGATGGGCTGGCCCATTATCATACAATAAGCATGTGTGCAAACTAATAATGTGCAATTATTTTGAATTGAATGATATCAACAGAGAGAAAGGAAATACTTTCAAATAACATTCATAGGTGAGTACAACTAGAAACCGCAATCTAGGAGTGAATGACTCGTATGACACTCGTGTGAGGCGTGAAGTTGCATCATGCCCTGTTGAAATAGCCTCTGTGCAAACCAGTACTTTAAAATCGCCTATGTTCGAGGACTTTTGATAAGTTCCATATTTATTTGTGCGTCAAAAATTACTTTCACGCCAAACCTTCATCAGAGAAATGGGAAAGTCACCAATGACGGTGCAAAAGATCAGAACGGTGAGATTCTGTAAGGAGTTGTCCTTTTTGTTGGTCGTGTAGAGCAGAGATTTGAAATACAACGAATGGAAGTCTTCGAAAAGTCTTCGAATGAAAAAAACTTCAAAAAAAAATAATGGACACAAAATGATGTTTACCCGGCAAAGCTCCGAACGTTAAAAAGCCGTATGCGAACGCTTTCTGGTGTGCGCGCATAATCTGATGGATATTATTTTCCTCAGCCTTTATTATTTTTTTTTTGAACAACGTCGCGGTGCGAGTGCAAGATTTGAATTCTGGGATTTAAACGATCCGGGCATGTTCTGAAATTGGTCCATTTGGGCAGGGCTGTCATTTCAGGTTTTCGCAGGGGGGAATCTGAGCTCAGCCCAATCGGGGGGCGGATAAGATACGATTTTTGCTGCCAAATTACCGGGGAGCGTAACACCCCAGTAATTGAGGCTGGCGGGTGGTCTGGGGGAAGAATCGCACAAAAGTTGCGGAACTTTAGAAATTTTAAGGTTCATTTTGGGTTCAATGTTGATGATTTCGGTGGCAAAATTTCCCATCGCAGCGGGACTAGTGCACAGGCCAAGGAGGGGAAAGCGAGCCGCTGGTGGCTTTTCGATACATGTTGACATTTTCCGCCTGTCACCCTTGATGACATACATGACTTTGGATACTTGCGCACCTAGATAGGCGAATTACGTATCTCCTTTTTTATCAAATCGTCTTGAGTTGCCTCTCTTGAAAATTTTCGGTCTTTTTTGGATATCCCTTTGCATTCAACGAAAAATCAAAAATGTTAAAATTTCGGAGGCAACATGACGCTTTTATTTTTTTTATGGTTTTTTGATGCCTTTTTGGTTCCGTAGTTATTCATTATTGCGGCAGCATAGATGGTCTTCCATTTGATCACCCTGGAATTTCTGGCGCGAAACGTTTGCAGAACGTTTCCATTTTCTGACAGAATTCGTACCATCGATACGACAAGTAGACGTAAGTAGACTTATTTCATGGAACGAGATTTTTCATACATTTTTTTTTATTTCCGAGTTACGGATAAAATACCTCCGTACTAACACCTGCTGTAAATGCTTGGAGGTATTCTCTTGTTCAGGGTTTATTAATTTAATTCATCATTGTTGCAACTTCATTTATGGCGATAATCAAAGTTTAACTCGAAAGTCATAGGAATATTGTGCAGAAGAAAGACCCCTTATTCCTACAGGAATAAAGAAAAAACAATCAAACCAATCAGCAAAGGCAACAAAAACTTAAAAGTGGCAAGTGAATGAAGTTTTTTTTCGAATGATTGTATCTGTGTCTATTGCTGCAATAGTGTTCTCATTACTTTCATATCATTAACTTCTTCTGCCATCTTTGCAGTCAGTGTAAGTATAATGTATCGAAGACTGCTTAATTGATTTGAATTGATGTACAAAATTCCTTGCATTCAATTTTAACTTACATTCAATTTTAAGTGCACGTGTACTCATATATACGTTTGTGTGATGTTATGGAGGCCTATTCTGGATTAAAATGCCCAATTGGCCATGGATCGGCATTCATTGAATTCTCCTCCTTAATGGCTAACAGGAGCATCGCAGGTCAGCACGCAAAGAAATGTGATGATTTCACGTAAAGAAACCTGAGCGAAAGATGTGCGGGTGATCCTTTTCTCTGTGGTTGGTTTCTAAAAAAATAATATTCGTTAAAATAACTTTTGTATGCGTTCATTATCAGTGGGAGGATGTCCCCCTCGATGACTGCTTTGTGCGATCCTCAGAGGGGTCTTCTGAGGTGATTCCATTCTTTTGCTCCTGCTCGGCTTTTCGATCGTCTTTTCTCGTACGCGGGTTGTTCCCATAGCCCGCGGGTTATGGGAATGACCCGCGTACGAGAGGGGACGATCGAGGGGCCGAGCAGGAGCGGGGGAATGGAGTCACTTCGGAGGACTTTTCTGAGGATCGCGTGGGGCGGTCATCGAGGGGGACATCTTCCCACTGATAATGAACGCATATTGATAATGAACGCGATTGCCCTCGGGAGTATGCCGGTACCTCGCCGGGACCCTTGATTGGGTGCCTGGAGCGGTGGGTGCTGGAGCAGCTACTCTCAGGTGACACTTGCCAGTACCTCGCCGGGACCATGGCTGACGACACAACAAAAACATGAACGGTCGGACCACCAGCCCAAGGCTATCTGTCCATAAGACCCAAAGAAGAAAGAAGAATAAGAATTCGCAAACAAACCAGCCATGGCTTCATAAACGATTGCCAGCATATATTCGAGCCATATATGCGTGACTGGGACACATTCACCACAGGGGGGCAATATTTGTCTTGCTGCTGCTAAGTGTGCAATCACTGCAAAGGAGCATTGCAAATTCGATCAAATGGCAACTGGTCCTTCATCTATTGGCCAAGATCGTTTGGGCAGGCTTTATTCCATTATGGGCCTATCATGGTGTGGTCAATTTTACAGTACAATTCACTTGTTATCTTTTTCAGCTTGCAAAATTGCATACTTTTTTTCCTTCTTGCATCTTGCATTGCATTTTCTTTCTGTCTTGTTGCAATTTGCTTGTTTTCTTTTCTTGCATAATTATTGCATAATTGTACGAATATTTCCTACTTGTAAATGGTGTGTTATATTCAACAGGAGGCAACTCCGAAGAATAAAAGAATTTGAATTGAATTGAATTGAATTGAAGATTGTTTAAAGAATAAAAAAATTATAAAACAGATGTGTCATTTCATTCATGTTTTATTTTGTAAAAGTTTAATCGAAAATAAAAGGAATACCGTGCAAACCAAAATTTACCGCTGCAGCAGTATTCTTAACAGGAATAAAGAAAGAAAAAAAAAACAATTAAAAACAATCAATAATCGTAAATACAACAAAAAGCTGACAATGCGAGCGTGAAAGGAGACAATTTAATTGGGCGAAACAAACCTATACCTAAAACGCAAGGGACACGCGCAGTGTCACGTGTTGCGGAATTTCCGGTTTTCAGCTTCGCATTTCGAGCATTTGAGATTTTTTCATCTGCAAACCCAGCAAAGTTTTCCCGAATTCCCCAATGTTCAAACTTTCTAATTGTAGTTGATCTTCCCATCTTTCAGTCAAATAACGAAAATTTCGGGCAGGGAATGCTTCTTGCATCACGACATCGTGATATAACAAAATTCACACAGACCATGAAATAAAAATAAGGCTATTTGTTGCCCCCTAAAACAAACGGCTATGCAACACACATCACTTAAAATTAATCACGATTGCATAACGCATAAAACAGTTAGGCGCATTTTTAAAACTGGAATAAACGATGATCTTGCCGAAGATAATAATTAATTGTTAAAATGTCCAGCTTTTTGCGCAAGTTTTGCGGGGTTTTGTCGTTTATAAGGGGGGACACTATTGCACGGCAACAGGGAAACATTTTTAAGAAAATACTGCACTCTCAGCCGTGCAATAGTGTCCCCCTCAGGCTTCTGCAGACGGTACAGGGTGTGCTTTTTCTCTGTCGTGCAATTGTGTACTCCTCAAACGGTTTTCTTTTGCATTTTCGTTGCGATAATGACTGCATTATTTTTTCTTAATCTGTATCTGTAATTGCGGGCTGAGCAAATCATGGGGTTTAGTCGCTTAATAAGAGATCGCGCAGGAAGATCAGGTCAGGTTAGGTCAGATCGGATTAGATTAGGTCCAGGTTGTGTAAAGTAAAGATTCATTTGGTTGTCTTAAGTAAAGGTACACTGCACAGAGAACCCTAACCTGACCTAACCTGACCTAACCTAACCTAACCTAACCTAACCTAACCTAACCTAGCCTAACCTAACCTAATGACCTAACCGAACCTAACCCAACTTAGCTTAACCTATGCAAAGCGCCTAACCTACGTCCCAACCGACTACCCACCCTCCAGAGAAATAAGGCACACCCTGTGCCGTATGATGCTGTAATTGTGTCCCCCCTTTGGCACTGCCAAAGGGTGGACACAATTGCACGGCTAAGGGTACAGCTTTTTCTGAAAATGTTTCCCTGTTGCCGTGCAATTGATGTCCCCCCGTATAAATGACTTAACCCGTTTTGCGAAATAAGGATGGACATCAACCATCGGGATAACATAATTCGGACTTCCGAAAGGTCGAAAATTTCCGAGAGTTCGGAATTTTCGAAGCCGTTTTTTCCGGAGAGTCGCAATTTTTCGAAAATTTCGGAATTCCGGAAAGCCGGAATTGTGCAGACCATTCCGAAAAGCCGGAATTGTGCCGACCATTCGGAACGAGTGTCCGCGGAATTTCGAAAGTTTCGGAATTCTTCCGAAATTCGTTTTCAAAGGAATCGAAATTTTTTGCAAAAGTTTGAAATTTAGAAAAAATGGCTTTTGAAACTTTGGCAAGTGTGAAGAATTCGGACTAACTCTGAGGCGGAATTATCCACGAAATTTGAATTTAGAGGAGAGAGAAAGAGATAGAGGGGAGCGGGAGGCGTTTTTACAAACCCTGCCGCGACTTTAGATGTCGGGCGTTTTGTGGAAGAATGCTCGATTGGGCCCTGTTTTCGCAAGAAAGAAAAACATGTTTTTTCTTATCTTCCTAAAGCTATCTGAACCTGACCTAACCGTGCCCCCACTCTGAAAAATAAATGCTCGGTGGGGGCCCCGGCCTCCCATCTAAAGTCGCGACAGAGTTTGTAAACTGGCGAGTGGGAGGAAGTGGGAATTATTTCAAAAGCAACTTTTTGCCCAGAAAGTTACAGACCGACATGGGCAAAGAGTTTTTGAATTCGCCGTTTCAGACCTTTTTAAAATCAAACGGTGTTGTTTTCTTTACCACGAAAAACTGTATGGCCGAACGTGTGTTTGAAGCAATTTGTGTGAAAGGAAACGGGTTCACATGTGATTAAGACATGCTCTACATAATCAGAGGCTTTTCCGATTGGAACATTTTGGAACACCTTCGTTGATGTAAATGTTCTTTTCGGATCGTTTTTGAACACGTAAAATGTTCTTGGAATACCATTTTCCAGTCACAAATTTGGAACACAAGCGATCTGAAGCACATGGGAATCCTCCATGTCCTTCAGATCACATATGTGTTCCAAATCTTTGGGATGGAAATAACACTTCGAAATCACATGGTGTTTCAAAAATGTTCCGAAAAGAACACTTCCGAAGAAAAAAATAGCAAAACATTATGGGCTTATTTGAAGTCAAAATTTCATCTTCTCATCGTATTCGTGGATGAGGCAACATCACGCAGCAACGTCAAAAAATCGAAAACGGTTCCGTGTGAAAACGGTTTGAACACAAAAAGCACAAAATAGACTGAAATCTCCTCGAAGGTTCATCCTTCGAAGGTTCATCCTTCGCTCGAAGGATGAACCTTCGAGGAGATTTCAGCATGCGTGCCAATCTCACTCATGGGCCGCTCAGTAAATTTGCCTGCCACATGAAAATCGTCAGGGTACAAAATTTCATATACCAGGGCACAATATGACAGAAAAACAGCGCCTACGTTTGGCAAAAACATGAAAAATTCCGTTGTGGGGGCTAGTTGCCCCCATTCGGTATGTTATAGCTGCAAACGGTCAGGCACAAAATTTGATACTCAAAACAAAATAAATGCACAAAATTGTAAGCTTCGTTTCAACTTGAAATTCCATTGTGAGAGGGTCAACTTCATTTTCACCCATCTCAGCGCGGACATGTCCGTGATTTTAAACATTTGTTTTTTCAAGATGAGAACGATATTCCTCCAGCTCATAACGGGACCTTCGCTCTCTTCAACTGAAGCCGAAATGCAGTCCAAAAATCTTCGAGCAGGGGAAAGGCATCTCAAAGACGGGCTCATGCAGGGCTTGATGCAGTTTCATGTGTCACAGGAATTTCACGTTAATGATTTGGTCATTTTATCGTGATACTTCCACGCATCCGACCCGGAATAACCTCTACCCTGTCATAACACACCGTCTATGTTTCTTCCCCGTCGGCAGCCTCTTGCGCGGCTGACGTTTGGTCGGAGGCCTACTCCGGCGAACAGGAGGAGGCGGCGGAGGTGTTTGATCTGGATGCGGAGTAGACGGGTGCAGCGTTCTCGAATTCCCGAGATCGATCAGAAGGCGACCTTTTTCTGTGGCGGCGGCAGTGGTGCCCACACTGCTTATCAAAAGTCTTCGAACATGGGAGTTCATTATTAACTCAGGCGCCATTTAGAATCAATGGCAGCATGTGCCGCAAAACCTCATGACACTCGTGTGAGGCGTGTTGTTGCACCGAGACCTGTTGAAATTAGACGGCCCCTGTGTTAACCAAAACTTTAAAATATCGCCTATGTTCGAGGACTTTACATGAGCTCCTTATACGTGTTACCCAGCTTGTTGCTTTTCATTTCTTGAACTTGTTCATTTTGTTTCAAGAGAGGCGAATGAGAAAGAATTCACCTGAACTATCACAAAGAGGCCGATGTCGGCAGGGTTCGCTGCATCAGAAAACGACTCTCTCTTTTGTGGGCGAAATTCAACACTGCTTCAATACTCCTCAGACGAAGTCCACATGCGCTGAGCTGCTGGTGTCACCGAAAACTTGATAAATGGAGATTCTCCTTTTGTTGAACCATGCATGGTTTTTCTTGTGTGAGTCTCCGCCAGCATTTCATGACTCGAAGCCTTTTCTATTGTCATTGTCATCCTTCCCAAATTGACGGCATTCCCATGAGGGACCGTTTTTATTAACAATGTTTCATTTTGCTCGTTTTGTTGTTGGTTCTATGTTTGCTATCAGAACAACTGCGTCAGAACATGACATTGATTTCTGATATTATCGCCGCATGGAAAGGGAATACGTGATTCGATGCTGCCGCCAAAAAGATCATTTTAATGAACCACACAAAAAATACGAAAAGGACACAAAAAACGGTGGCTTCCGGAGTGGAGACAGCGGGGACAGCATTCAAAGTTGCGCCCAGAAACACTCATTTCTGATCGGGAACACAATTGAGAGACACTGCCCCTTAAAACAAACTGCTATGCAACGCCCATGATCGGAAATAAAAGAAATTGCATAGCTCCCGAAATGATCAGGCGCATCAGAACTTTTAAATTTGTTTTCTGAACGTTCATTGGACTTTATTCTCCATCGCCACTCACACTCAGCTTCAACTCTGTTGAAGGCCTTTACTTAACCTAAATGTTTCAACTCTGTTGAAGGCCTTTACTTAACCTAAATGCTTCAACTCTGTTGATGGCCTTTACTTAACCTAAATGCTTCAACTCTGTTGAAGGCCTTTACTTAACCTAAATGCTTCAACTCTGTTGAAGGCCTTTACTTAACCTAAATGTTTCAACTCTGTTGAAGGCCTTTACTTAACCTAAATGTTTCAACTCTGTTGAAGGCCTTTACTTAACCTAAATGTTTCAACTCGGTTGAAGGCCTTTACTTAACCTAAATGCTTCAACTCAGTTGAAGGCCTTTACTTAACCTAAATGCTTCAACTCTGTTGAAGGCCCTTACTTAACCTAAATGCTCCAACTCTGTTGAAGGCCTTTACTTACCCTAAATGTTTCAACTCTGTTGAAGGCCTTCACTTAAACTCAATCGAAACAGGCCAATGAGTCACTCGTTGCCAAAAAATTCTATGACGTCCCCAAAATCACCTGAAACCCTCACACCCGTCTCTGCATCATCAGTAATAGCAGGTAATAAATACCCGATGACTCACCCCATGAGCACACACACCATGACGCCATCAAACTCAATCCAACCTCTTCCAACAGTCTCTCAATTACATGAAATATTCGTAGGTAAAAATGGCCCAATGAATTTCCAAGCACCCCTCCATACTATGACGTCATCAATTTCGACCTATCCACTTCCAGGCGCACCCCCATCACCGGAAACGAGTGAAAATATGCAGTTGACCGCAGCTTGCCATCAGAATGACCAAAATACAGAAAACCACACCGCGCAAGCCTCTCTTACCACCAATTCTCCACCATCTGCCTCTGATAATCCTGCTACAACCCAACCTGCCCAACATCTAGAACTTCTGACTTTCAACGCCAACACACTCCAAACGGTTCCCCAATCCCTTCTACCGTCCCTATCTATTCCGTCTCGCCCAAGCCCTGTTTGTCTAAATCCATCGCCACTTTGGCTTCTTCAGACTTTGCTCAAATTCCAGAGACCGTTCCCTTCCGCTCACCCCGCCATATAATTTCCAATTTCGGAGCAAACGCATGTGACCCAGCAAATTCCGTCGAGTTGTTTTGCAACGAAGCAACTGCATGTGTTCCACAGAATTCCTTCGAGTTACTTTTAATCGAGCCCCACGCCGGGCCGAGCGCGGATATTGACTCAAAGAGCTTCTCCGAGCTTCTTTGAAGCGATCTGTTCAACCATTATTGTGCTTTGCGTAAATGTGTTTTTTCTGACTGGGGCCTGTGCCCGTCAGTGCCTCCAAATCCCTTGTGGCCGGTTTTGTGATAAGAATCATTTGATAAAGACAGTTAGGACTTCCATGATAGGGAATCATCAACCCGGGAAAATGGGCTCCAAGCGGCCTTCGCGGTGTCTTTCATGGAGTCCACGGCCACGTTTTTTAAATCCTCGCAAGTCGCACTTGCAGATTTTTAGCTGTCTCTTGGCGAGTTACCGTCAGATAATGTTGGAATAACGGGCTGATTTCTGATTCACTATTCCCAGCTCGGATCTACTCGGAACTAATCAGTGAAATACTGGTTAGATTAGATTTGGTTGGGTTATTTTCAGGCAAACTTTCGGAACAAATCTAACCAAACCAAACCTAACCTATAGCGCTGTCACAGAACTTGCATGGGTCCTTGTAATGGATATCACCAACAAATGGAATGCCGATGAACTTTTGTGGACTACAAAATTGATCCTCCATGGAAATGAGCTATTCTTTTCAAAAGAAAAAAAAAGAAATGAAAAGAAAACCCACTCCAAATTTAAGAAAGCAGACTCCCTCAAGATCAGGTAATATTCTTTACCGCCCTGTTGGGAAAATGTATTTCCTATGCCATGGCAATTGACCACTCCCGAAAATTTTGGAGGTTTTAAAAGTCCACGCGGAAGGAGACTGGCCTTCCTGCCATGGTTAACCCTGTGAATGATCTTGTAACTGAGCCCTTAACCAAAGCTTCTGTTTTGAACTTCTGTTTTTTTTTTAATAAATGTGCAATGTCGCCTCCATAATTGGCGTGTATTTTTTTTTCAATTTTGCAATGATTCATGTAAGTATAATGATCCGTTAGTGTCTTCATTCAGTCCAGTGCTACAGAGCATTTTTGTTGAAGGTCCAAATAATTGCATTAACTTCTCCATTGGAATCTTCGACGAGTAATAACAAATCAAACGAGTGGTATCAAAAGGCTGGTGGTGCGTATCTTCACATGGGTGGGCACTTGTATAACATCAGAAAATCTTTGAGAAATAAAGGAAAGACGGTGTGGAGAATTTTAGACCAAAACGTTGATGAGAACAGCGGAGAGAGTCCGAAAGAGGTCCAGAGAAAACTACTTCGGTGTTAATTTAGCCCGAATGTGGCAAGGTTTTCTTGACTTCCACAGACAGCCCCTGTCATACAGTGCGACCTGGTTATGCAAGTCGAACTTTTCGCACCGAACTTTTTCACCGAAGTCGTTCCCACCGGACCCTTCTCTCCGCTGCAACAAGTGTTTAAAAAACACGCCGTGCTTTTAAATGGTTAGAAAGGGCACAGATAACCGTGTTTTATAAAATACCGCTGGGCTGTAATTCGATTTTTCTGTGCGCGTAATTGAAAACCAATAATTTCTTTCAAATGCCTCTGCAAATGTTCGACTGAATTCACATCAAGAGCAATTTAAAAAATTCCATACGTTTTCTCCAACTTTCCGCAGAATTTTCCCCACAACGGCACCAGAGCTTAAAAGCTGGTTTCAGAAATGATCGGAAATGATCCGACTTTTCCAGAAAATTAGACCTTCCTAAAATATGAACACCTGTCGGCTTAAATTTTACTTCCGGAATCGGAATGCATGGCGCAAACGTTTTCAGGAAATCTTTTTTTATTTCTTTTTAATTTCTCATAAGATGTGGACATAAGATGTTCATTTCTCATAAGATGTAAATGTGGACAAAGTGCTACAGTTACATTCCAAATTTCACTTTTTCTCGGATATAAAAAACGAATTTATTTGCTAAAAGGAGCACCGATATGCAATGATGTGTCCTCTTTCAGATATACCTTGGGGTTACGTTAACAAGCACTCTAAACTGGAGTGAGCACATAAACCTCATTGTTAAAACGGCCAATTCTACTCTGGGTGCAGTCCGCCGATACTTAGCTCATGCACAAAAAATATCAAGTTAATGACTTACAAATCATCTGTTCTCTCTATTCTCGAATATGCTTGCTGTGCCTGGGATCCCTTCCTTGCGTGCCATTTCAACGCCCTTGAAAGAGTTCAGCGAAGTGCATCTCGTTTCATCATGAATGACTATGGATTCACCTCCAGTGTATAGGGAATGCTCCTTGAGCTGGGGCTTCCTATTCTTTCTCAAAGAAAAACGGAAATACGGCTTTTCACACTAAAAAGATCAGCAAAGGTTCGTTACTCATGTCTCTTCCTGATGAATTCAATTCAAATTATCTGTATTTTTGGGTTGCCCTATTATCACACATTCTATATGGTACAATCATCAAAATGTCAATCGAAAAAAAGGAAACCATTTCTCATTAAATCACTATGAAAACGTATATCATAAAAACCAATATCGACAAAGTACAGTAAAAAACATCTTTTTGTTGACCAGGGTAGGTGATGAGATTTTCTCCACAAACAGATACACAAACTACAGGAGTCCTTTAGAGTGATGAAGTTTGAGTTTCTGTCTGAGTCGGGGGATGTAGAGATTGAGTAATTCTGTTGCGGAGGATTTCCAAAGTCAGTGGGGGCTCGAAAATAGAGTGAGGAAGCTTGTTCCACTCAACCGACGTTCTATTGATGAAAGAAAATTTTCCAACATCTCTCTTGACTGGTGAGGATCTAACTTTGAACAAATGGTCATTACGTGAAAAAAAAGTTGGCAACTTGATGTGTTTCATGCAATGTCCCCAACCTCCAGAATTACTCAAAATCAGGAAAAAGGATAGAAGCCTCTGAACTTTCCTGCGTTCGGCGAGTGTGCTCCAACCCAATTTCTCAATCATGGCGGACACGCTACTTGTTCGCTTGTAGTCCCCAACAACAAAACGTGCCGCTCTACGCTGAACCTTTTCTAAAACTTTACAGTGCGATATCAGGTAGGGATCCCACACTGGAGAGGCATATTCCAGAATAGGACGCACTATAGAGAGATAAGAGAGTTCCCGAATCTGTACAGGGCATTTCCTATAATTTCTTTTAACAAAGTAAAGGGCTTTGGATGCCTTATTTGAAATCATATTCACATGACTTGCCCAGTCCAGCTTGCAGTTTAATTTAACACCCAAGTAAACAACTTCATTGCAGGGGAGCAAATTGTGCCCATTTAGGGAGTAACCAATCCCACACTCAGAGCGACTATTGGAAAATCTGATAAAGGAACACTTATTTTCATTTAAATCCATTGACCAGGCGTTGCACCAATTACCAACAGCAATGAGGTCGTTTTGTAGGGCTTCATTATCTTCGTTGGAAGAAATCTCCCTATAAATGAGGCAATCATCAGCGAACAGCCTGACTGCAGAATTGATGCAATCCGGCAGGTCGTTTACATAAATAATGAACAGAAGGGGTCCCAATATGCTGCCTTGAGGGACTCCAGAAGTGACTGGCCTCGGAAGAGAAAATTGGTCGTCCACCCTTACTACTTGGTTTCGATTTGAAAGATAACCTTTAATCCACCGCAGTGTAATTAGATCAAGACCCATGAACGTTAACTTTTCCAAACGTTTTGAGTGGCTAACAGTATCAAAGGCTTTAGAAAAGTCGATCATAATGGCATCTACTTTCGAGCCACGATCCAAGTCGAGAGAAAGTTCCTGCACAAGCGCTGTCAATTGGGTCGTGCAAGAAAACCCTGGTCGAAACCCATGCTGCGTCTGGGATAGCATATTGGCCGAATCGAGGAATGACCGAATATGGTTGGCCAAAAGAAACTCAAGAATTTTAGAACATGTTTCCAGAAGACTGATTGGACGGTAATTCAAGGGATTGGACCGTTTACCCTTCTTAAAGACTGGCACAACCACAGATCTTTTCCATCTCAACGGGGTATCCCCTTCTGTTAAACAAGCATTAAACAGAACAATGAGATACTTAGAGAATACTTCAGGCAGCAATTTTAACATGTTGATGCTAACTTGGCTTGACCCTTCAGCAACTTTGTTTTTCATTTTTATAATCCTGTTGATAATCATGGTCTCAGAAAGAGCAGGCCCGCTACCATTTGAGAAGCAAGGGCCCTGCGGAATCATCGGGACACCATCATCGACAAATACGCTGGCAAACGTTTTGTTCAACATCTCAGCTTTCGCTAGAGAATTCTGAGGATCAGGTGTATTGTCCGCAGGGGCCCCTGTTTCAAGATTAGGAATGGTAGAGCGCTGGTTTCTCCTGAATTTGTTAAAGCGCCAAAATTTATCTGACCCTCCGTCGTCCCGGGAGATGAAGGAGCGAAAGAAAACATGCAGAGCTTTATATTTAGCTTTTGAATAGGTTGCAAACGACTTCTTATAAGCAAGAGAGTGGGCAGATGAAAGTTTTCTCCGCCTAAACAGTTGCCGCAATCTCCTTTTTTGAAGCAGCATATCAAGAGAAGCCCAGGGACATTTGGGAGCGCTTGTCTGCAATTTTGTTTTAATTCGAACAAAAAGAGTCTCAGCCTCCAATACGATGTTGGTAAAACATTCCCAAAGAAGATCCAAAGAGGCTCCTGATGAAGCGACTGATTGGAAGGCACCTAACTTTAAAAGTAGGAAATTTATCATTTCTATCCGATCGGATTTAGCATAACAGAATACACGTTTCCTTAATGGTTTAGTGGTGGACTTGAGGAAACCTATATCAAGCATAAGAATAGAGTGGTCCGAGATACCGTCTTTAACTTCACAGTTCATGACCACGTCCCAAGGCCTAACGAGTGCGACATCTAAAATGTGATTTCCCCGAGTGGGATGGTGGTTGCATTGCCACAGTCCAAATTTGCTAATGAAAGCAAGGCAGGTTTTGTTCATCACGATCCCATACTCAGGAGATGTTGCCACGGAATGGTTGGTCCAATTAATGTCGGGCAAGTTTAAGTCGCCCAACAAGAGAAGCGGGACGTTAAACTTCTTAAGAAACCTGTATTCTGTGCATATGTCCAGCGCGTCGAAGAACCCTGAATCGGAACCTGGAGGCCTTAGAACGCAAGCACAAAGATGTGAAATGCCGGCTCAAGGCTGGCTATTTTGCAAAGTAGAAACTCATATACTGGATCTGAGAAGACGATATCGCTTTGATATTTTGAGTCAACACACAAAGCGATCCCCCCTCCCCTGCCCCCACCGCCCCGATCGCGTCTATGGATATCGAAGTTAGTTGGGAAGATTTCGTTGTTACGATATCGGCTGCGTGGAGTTCAACCAGAGACGCAAATGGGACGGTTTTGTTTTTCAGACTTCTAAAATTACTCATCAGGATTCGAAAATGTTTTCCCGCCTGACAAAATGTTACGGTATTGCTGTTGGGGCATAGGCTTACAGATTCCATAAGTTGAGGGTTCCTTCCATCAACGTGATAAGAAAGCATACTAGAGCTTTCGAATCTCGTTTGCTGATTATTAGGTTCGCCCTGTATTGATATGTTTTCAGGCCTTAGGGGTTCCGATAGTGGATTTAGGGACAAGCCAAGATCATTTACCCCCTCATAGCTTGGTCTAAAAAAACATTCCTAAGAATTTGACTGCCAAGACGATTAAGATAGATGCCATCACGGCCCCAGCAGCGCTCAAGGGGCAGAAAAACATTGCAATCAACAAAGTTTACACAATTGTTAAGAGCACGGTTCAAGGACATGACTGAAGCTTGAATGCGACTGTTCAAATTTTCAATTGATGAAATACGAGCCAGCACATTCTCTGGTAGTAGGTCGCATGCTTTCAAATACACAATGCCGATAATAAAGTGCAATGCTCATTACAATTCCTTTTTTCCGCGAACGCTACGGGAGTGGAATTCCCTCCCCTGGGATTCACATGTCCTTGCAAACTTTGCAAATCATGCTTAAAAATTTTTTCAATGTTATGAAAGTATAAGGTTTTTTGTTGTTCATGTGGTATCTTGTCTTGCTGAAACTTATATTTGCATTCATGTCGCAACTATACAACTACAACATAGCACTAACTGATGCAGTGGTCAGAAATTCAAACACAGGGTGTGGGGGCCAGCATAACGGTGGGCGGCCCTACCACAAATTTCAAGATGGAATAACTTTGGACTGGAACAAGCACCAACGCTGAAATTCGAGCACCAACCAGCACTAACACTAACCATTGTCGAGCGAAAATACTGGATCCCCGGGTGTGGGGGCTAGCGTTAAACTGGTCCCCCACTTTTGAATTTGAATAACTATATTTGAATAACTTCACAAAGAAGGCAGTAGGCAAGAATGCTGGGTGCGCAGCACAGCACCCATAGAGTGTAAAACATATTACAGCAAGCAATGCTAATTAGATGGAGTTAAAAAAGTACAGGGCGTTTCAATAAATTGTACGCTGTTTATGACGCAATGCGTGTTCCTGTGGGGTGATGGACGTCCAAGAGCAGTCCCCCGACCCCGCGCTGGTGTTTAGGGTATCCGGGGAGCGCGCCCGACCGCCGGGACCCCCGCCCTTCAGCGCCAAAGCCGTGTGACGCAATCAAAGGCGCGCGCAATCAACGCGATCATCGGGCGTTCCGGACAATCCTTCCGTCCGCGTTGGCAGTCCTAAGGTTTGGCCAGTGTCCGCGTGAGGCCAAAGCTGTGAAACCGCACGGTTCGCGACATGCCATTTGAACTGCAGGGCTCGAGAATCATCATATTCAAACAGGTGAATGCTTGCTCATATAACCTTCCTTGCGAATGCGCCAGGGAGCTGGCGATGCTGACGAATCTGCGGACGCTCTGTATAGGTAAATTTTTTGGTTATTCCCAAATAACGGATTCCCTCAGATTCCGACCGAATGGATGAACGATCACACGTGTGCCTGCAAAGGTGCGAACCGACACTGCAGACCTATTGACAGGAGGTGGGCAGGAATATCCTCATGCCCCAGACCCATATCTGCAGGGAAAGGATAGCTGTGTTGTGATCGTGTGTCAAATGTCAATGCAGTCCATTTATAGTCTCTGCTTTGAAATGCACAACAGGAGCCGTTATGCTCGCGAATGCACCTTATCTATATTGCCATCACCCGTCGGTCCCTGACATGTCACACCACGTTGTGGCCTCCTCAATGTTCTGGGAGGCAAATGAACTCTGGACCTCTGGCCATCAGACATGGGCTCCCGTATCAGCTGTCTCCTCTTCAAAGTCGCGGGAGGTAAACGAACTCAGGACCCCTGTCCCTTTCGCGTCAACCTGATGCAGCAAGCGCTGCATGTGTCAACTTTGGGCGGTGAATCCCGTATCTCCTCTGGCAGCAGATGGACAAGGAGGATTGCCTGACTGGAAATGATCAATCGAAGGTACAGATATGAAATCAATTCTGTTCCTGCAGGGATTTTGAATGGATTGTTGGTTTGATGTTTTACGTGGGGAGGAATCTTCCAGGCCGCGTGGGAGATCGAAAGGGCAGCTTGGCAAGGTGGATGTTCAAATGCAAAAACGAGATCTTTGAAGTTGCTTGCAAAACGGTGCGAAAAAGCCGTCAGCGAACAAAATTAATTTCTTTTCTGTACGCAGGATCAAGGTACACAATAATCATATTAACAGCGGCCGTTACCTTTTATCGTGCTTGCAGTCCAATTATTGAAATGGATGCGAATTGCACGGTGGGTGTTGATGCTCACCTGCTCAACCCCTTCCCAACCCGTGGGGCCAGAGTGCAGTCAGTGGGTCAGAATTAACTCCCGTTGGTGCATCTCACAAGGCGCTGTCATTCGGATACCTTCAGTTATGGTCTCGGATTTGTTTATTGTGCTCTGCATCTCGCTCCTTTGCTCCTCGGAATTCTCGCATTGAAGTGAACGGGACTTCAGCAACGCGTTTGTATTGCTGCGTGCACCAACGTGTAGGCTTTTGGATCCGTGTTTTTTTTTTCGCATTGCTTGAGTTCCATTTCCACACATTCTGCGTTTCCTGTTTTCTCCATCGGTTGTTTTTTTCGTTTTGTGCAGGTTGCAGCGTTTTGTCATAGTGTTTTATAGGGTTTCTTTCCTCCGTTTGGACTCCACTCCCCGCTGCCGTTTGTTACCCCGTCTGGGCCCTTCACTGCTTTGTCCCGGTTTTCCGGAATATTTGAGCTGCTTT
>JASGXE010006337.1:0-20413 GCA_030068105.1 Sinentomon sp. SZTP_YWyxl
GGTGAGGTAACTGAAATGGGTAAGCCTGGCATGAACATCAACTGCAACATCCGTCCATTGCTGATTGGTCAAAACAAGCCAAGATTAAACGTTTTTTCTCCACCGCAATAAGTGCCAGTAAAATCCACGAATTCAGCGAATTTTTGGATCTCTCTAGAAGGTTCAGAAATGCCTTTTTCTCCACATTTACTTGCCAGTCAGCAATGGTCGAATGTGGCAGCTCATGTTCATGCCAGGCTTACCCATTTCAGTTGCCTCAGCAACCATAACACTGAAACCAGCCCACTTTACAAAAGCGCCCATCTGGAATTTCAGTACATTCCCCAGAGTGATTTTTTGGGAGTTCAGAGCAGCAAATTGGGACACCGGAGCACATTTGACCATGGAATATTTTCTTTAGTATTTCTCCAGACGAATCTTCTGGCAAAATTTGATGCCCGTACGGACAACACAAAAAGCCCCAGAGCTTCCCCAAAAAGCTGATTTTGGCAACTTTGGGGCTTCATATCTGGGAAATGGGGGATCGGAGCAACTTTTTTCACTGAATATTTTTTGTTCGTATGATCATAGGGAACACGCCTATGTACTTATATCCTTGCATTTACCAGACACCCTGTATAGCAATGAAATATCTGGCGCATTTTCGTTTTTCATCGTCAAAATTTGAAAGTTTATACGTTCCAAAATGCAGGAGCACCGCAAGGAGATTGTCGGTCTCTTTCCTTTGTGCTGAGTGCGTTCCTCGAGGCTGAATATGTCCCATGACCTGCAGACAAGAAAGGAATGCATCCTCGCGAATTTCCAGTTGATTGTGAATGATTGCGATATTCTAAAATGGGGTTTAAGGTTTCTTTTAGATTTTGGATCGGAAATAATTATGGTAGAGCAAATGTAGACCCCCGTTAGTTAGGCCTATATTTTATCTTTCGAATGATGCATAATTCATCAAAATCCGTCCACATTACTGATGAAATAACATTTTTAGCAAACACACTCCTCAACCAAATTCCCTTCCTTTCTTCTCTGACCAAGGTGCGGAAACAGCGACATAACAGAGCAGCGAAGAAAAATGGAAACGCCCCCCGCACCACAGCCGATTTTCCTCCCACCTCCATTGTTGGAATTTTCAACGGCCTGCCTTCTTTCAGTACAGTTGTGCCTTGGTTTAATCCTCATAACGAAATGTACGAATGGGTACTTCACTTTTGTTGTTTTTAACGCAGAACGTTTTGGATCATGAGACGTGGGTGTTCAACTTAACAGCAGCAAACGAATCTCCGGAGAAAGAGCTCGACTGGTTCAAGCTCTATTCGTTTAGAGATGCCTACGGCGTAACGTCAGCAAGTCCACATTCGCATTACCAGATGATAAAAGCCATGACGGAAGATGAAAAGGCGTTCGACAAGTTCTACGGGTTTGTTGTGAAACACGCATATTTATAGTTTTCTGGTCAATATGTAACAAATTCTATAGCCTTCAGTGGACAATGCAGCAGCTTTGAGCGTTTGAGCATTTTTTAACTTCCTTGGGTTGGTTCTCCAATATTTAATCTTTATGCTGGACTACCAACGATCCTTTTTGTATGTCCAAAAAATGATCCGATGCAGGTATTTTCTGCCGAAGAATTAATAATAACAAGCACATGGCAGCCTGATAGGACCCTTATGGAACTTGTGGAACCATTAATGGTGCCCGGGATACGGCTAAATATGCCAATTGATCTCTCCATCAAGACGACAAGAAAATGTCGTCACTAAGCATTTCAACGACATATTCCATGTCGCTGAAGAAGCACATGGATTTTCTCAACGCATTTCTTTTTTATAACAGGCACTATGCAAAGGGTGGAGATTCACTTCTCAGCGAGGGATGCGATGATAACTGCAGGAAGGAACTCATCTGCAAATTGCTGACCACAGTTTACGGTGAAACGCCACACTGCGATTTTGATGTAGACGATGACCCATGACCGCGTCAATTCCCAATTCACGTTTATAGGCTGGAATTGGATTAAATTGTAAGAGAATTTCAGGGGCTTTCCCCTTATAATCATGCACAATTAATAAGTTCACAAATTCAGATGAAAAAATCAATGAATTTAGGAGACCATATTGGGGGGAAAATCAGCATTTCTGCTCGATGTAATTCCAAACAAGGGAAGCACCAACCTTTGTTTCAAAATTGCAACACTCAATGGCTGGACTACGATATCACATATGGAAGAGAGTTCCAGTCAGAGATTGCCCGTGATTTTCGTTAAAGAAAATTTACAACATCTTTATCGGAAGATGTGGGCCTTACTTTGATTGAGCATGGTCATGACAAGCACTCGAAAATTGTCAAAAGTTTCTAAAATCCACAATTGGCAGTTCTCAGACACTTGATTACATGCAAGATATAATAAACAATACAACTCCGTTTTCAAAATTCCGAGAAGCACACATATGTAGGTAAATTGATTTTTTCATTCCCCTGAGATACAATTTCAATATGGATCTGCACAAATTTAGCGCTACGAATTCAGTGAATTAAAACCATGTATTTCTGATCCGATTGACGGTTAAAATCAATTCCTTTTATATACAGGTGATTAAATCAGCTTGTGTATTTGTGTGGTTCTGTATTTTATTGAAAAAAAACAGTTGTAATACTTTTATACTCATCTCGTTCAATTCCGAATGCGTGAAATAGCTACCTTTTTAATCCATTATGCTTGTGTGAAGGCAAAGTAATATAGCATGGTGCAAAAAGTACAAAATCGATGGCACAAAAAGTATAAGCGGTTAGCAGTTTACTTATGGTAAACCTCCAGTATGGTATAGACCTCCAGGTGTATTTTTTGTTAAATGTGGAGATTCCCAGTGAGAATTCTCCACAGGTTTTCTGCTGGCATTTCCGAGCAAATTTTGCTATCACTTATATAGGAAACTTTTTATTGTTCCTTCTTTCGATTAATTTCGGTGGTTTTTACTTGTTGCAGAATTCCAAGTTTGTCACTCTAGAACTCTAAAGCAACACTTGGAAAGCAATCTATAAATCTTCAAATGTGTAATCGCCACACTGGAATTCGAAAGCAATTTATGATCTTCAAGTGGGGTAAAATCTTTATTATTATGTTAAGGCAAGGAACAACCGGTAAAATCAGGATAGGTATTCTGGAAGGGAGGCCGTTTGGAGCTGGAAAACCAGACGGAGGGATATTCATTCGGTATGAACAGGACACATCACAGTGAGAAAAGCGGCGAAGGCCCGAATTAAGACCCACCACACCTTCCAGAACAGTTGTGTTATGTGTTTTGAATTTTAAAGCGACTAGTTTAATCAACATCGTGCTGCCCTAGCGTTCTTGGTACGATCTATCATTTATAAATTGCACAAACACACGCAAAATGCATTGCGCAAGGTGCAAGCTGTCAATTTAACAGATAGGTGAAAGCTTTCCAGAAATGGAAAAGGAAAAGCGTTGTAATTAGAAATTAAAGTTTCACAACACCAATCTTGCCATCGAATTGGCTGCTGATTTTAAGCTGAGTGTGATTGCCAATGCTAACGGAGTGAAGGTATATTCAACGGCAGAATTTCGGAAGCTTTGATTCAAGTCGAAAACCCTTTTGACGTTGCCATGAAACCCGTTTTATTTGTTTTGCGACTGACGGATGTGCATTCGAATAAAATAAAATTTCCACATTTTTTCACCGATCTCAGAGAAAAATTAATCAGCTCTTCGTTTCGGTAAATGATAGAAAATTCCAATTTCGGGCTAAATTCGTTGAAAACTTTTTGAGTTATCGATTTCCATCGAAAATCGACAATTTAAAACAGGGCTTGTGTTTTCAGTTTCCGGGTAAAAATAACATTTTGTCTTAGCAGACGACGCATTCGCGTCTGCAAAAGACAAAACAATAATTCATCATTATTACACGAATATCAAGAGATTTCCCAAAACAGGCCATACATTCAAGACGCCACAAAATCAATAGAAATTATAACAGATCGGTAAGAAGCATTTTTCGATGACCGTTTAGAAATATGTGATAGTGTTCATCGGGCGACGTCTGACGAAGTCACAAATGTCAGTTTCGTTAGCAACAGTGAGAACCATCACACACAATAGTAGATGTCTGCATTTTTCATCGCAACCTTCCTTCAGAGCGAGATCGCCTTCCTTAACATAATACCTGCAGAAATGAGAAAAAATCATCAGCATTGTTCGTTAAGTAACCTTCATTCATAGTCAAACAGATAAACTTGAATTGCTCTTGGCCATTAATGACGCCTGACTGCTAAGCATAATATAATAAAATTGATTAGAAAATGGACCAAAAAGGGAACATTTTTAATCATTTTGTTTACAATTCAGTGAATTCCATGGCTTCGGATATAGAATTTCTTCGAGAACGAGGTGTCCTTCAGTGCAGGGGAACAAACTCATTCATCTTTTGGCTTGAGTGAGGTCACCTCCTGCTGTTACTCCTTCACCAAAACCGCAGAAATCTGGACACCGCGACACCTTGCCTTCAAATGGTACACTATTTTGCTCTTCGCGCCGGCGGAGAGAAGTACCCTCGGATGAATTTTAAATTTAAACTCGATGAAAACTTGCAATTTTCGACCGAAGTCTCATTCACATTCAGATGATTATTCAGTGGAAGCAACAAAACTTGCATTTTCCCGTATTCAAAAAGCAGAAGTCAGAGGCTGGGCTCTCTGAGGTCAGAACTTTCGTATTTGTAGCCAAAAATGTCTCTGCCATTCTGAGACAGTTACGATTTGATAACGAAGCAAATGTTTGGGTGCTTTTATTTCTTTGGTCGCATGAATGTGTAGTATTAGCTTGTGGGCACACCACATTGAAGCTTAAGGTTTGTCACGAATTTGTTAACCTCCTCACTGGAAGGTCAACACATTCACCAACAAGAATGTGGGAGAGTCGAAACGAGTCACTGTGGGAGAAACCGACCTGTCGCCTGACTCATCGACGTGTCCGGATCGCATACCATCGAAACCATTTGAGTGGAATTTGTTTCGTTGTAGATAAAACTGTTTCTTTCCAGAAGTTCCCAAACATTCCGGTGATGTTAAAGTTTACAATAATTCAAAACTTTTGGTCATTTTTTGTTTTTAATAAATTAGGACAAGAGGGAAAATTTTTCCTTGGAACAGTGAACCCAGGCTGCACCGACATTCTTTAGGGGTTATGTCGTTTATAAGGGGGGGTCACAATTGCACGGCAACATGGAAACATTTTTAAGAAAAAGCTGTACTCTTAGCCGCACAATAGTGTCCCCCTTAGGCTCCTGCAGACGGTACAGGGTGTGCTTTTTCTCTGTCGTGCAATTGTGTACTCCTCAAACGGTTTTCATTTGCATTTTCGTTGCTATACTGCCTGCATTATTTTTTCTCATTCTGTATCTGTAATTGCAGGCTGAGCAAATCATGGGGTTTAGTCGCTTAATAAGAGATCGCGCAGGGAGATCAGGTCAGGTTAGGTCAGATTGGATAAGATTATGTCCAGGTTGTTTTAAGTAAAGGTTCATTTGGTTGTTTCAAGGAAAAGGTACACTGCACAGGGAACCCTAACCTGACCTAACCTAACCTAACCTAACCTAACCTAATCTAACCTAACATAGCCTAACCCCTAACCAAACCTAACGACCTAACCGAACCTAACCCAACTTAATTTAACCTATCCAAAGCGCCTAACCTATCCCAACCGACTACCCACCCTCCAGGGAAATAAGGCACACCCTGTGCCGAATGCTGGTGCCAAATGGGGGACACAATTGCACACTAAGGGTACAGCTTTTTTCTGAAAATGTTTCCCTGTCGCCGTGCAATTGTGTCCCCCCCCGTATAAATGACTTAACCCTTCTTTGGAGCTTTTTATGACTTCTCGTGAATGCAAGCTTGAGGATAACCCAGATGTTGACAAGTAAAAGAGGTTGTGTAGCAAATGAGAGAAACGTTCGTGGAGTGGACGTTTTGATGACTTCAGGCCATAGATGTGAAAAGGAACGTTGTATTCAACCCGAACATGCTTGTGCAGGCTCGTATGCTAAGGAAGTGCTGCTGATACGTCTCGTTAATGAGAATGAGGAGTTCATATGACCAGCTCCAAAAAAAGTTACATTTTTCTGAGCAATGACAAAACTGCAATTATCCCACAGTAGTCTTGCCAATATTTTGTGCACCAATTGACAAGAAGTTTCAGATACCAAAAGGCTCCCATTGGTTGGGATTTTCGAACTATAAAACGCAAAAGGCTTGCATAACCCATTGCAAGACAATGGGATCGCGTAATATCATCATCATCATCATCGTGGAGTCATATGGATTGATAGCCATTCGGCTGGTGGTCCGACCTTTTACCTTGTTGCACACACCTTGGGCTCGCAAGGTGAACTATGCCCCATAATCGTAGCCCAATTCTGCTCTGCATTCAACTGAAACGACTCGGACCAGTTTTACACGCCAACCCGCAGGTTTTCCCGGAGAGAGTCATGCTCTGCAGAGCAGTGATGTGTGACTTGTGAGATGTGGCTTCTCTGTTGTGTAACCTGCCAAGCCACTGTCGTGGACTTGGAGCTAGGTGTTCTTTAACGTGCGCAGTGTGATACTGCACACGGGACCTCCTTCTTAAAGTCCCATCCGAAGGACTAAGAGACTGGCCACTAAGTCTCTCTTTCCGACCTCATTCACTGTGCCTCGCCGAGGGAGGATGCACCATTTGTGCCACAGTAAATTTCGTGCCCCGACGGGGAATCGAACTCGGTCCACCTGGGTGGGAGTCGAATGCGCTAACCACTGCGCCACGAGGTTCGGACAATCTGTTTCGTTTGGTGGGTGCGATGCGTGAGTGTCGTGCGCCATGCGTCCATGAGAAGGGAAATGACTAAAAGCTGAACCTGCCTTTCCTGCTGGAAAGGTCTTGAAGGATGAGGTAAGGGTTAGGTAAGGGTTAGGCAAGGGTTAGGCAAGGGTTAGGTAAGGGTTAGGTCAGGTTAGGTTAGTTTAGGCTAGGATAACCTAATCTAACAATTATCTAACCCATTTGACCATCACCAGCAGGACAAGCTGGTTTCCAGAAAGACAAGCAAGACAAGCAGGACAAGCAGGCTCAGCGTTTTAGTCACACTCCTTGAGAAGTATCCACGGGACATCCCTTCATTGCGACAGAATGCCCGCTCAGCTGCATGACCTCGGCCTATACAGGACAAAGCTGATCGCTGCCTGAATTATATCTCTGCGCCAAAATGTTCATGCGACAAGTATCTCCACTGCCAAGTACGTGAATAGTAGCGGTGGAATTAATGTATTTATACATGTGTTTTTCTCATTTAACTGTTGCCTCCGAAACTATTTTTTTTCTTTCTTTTTATTCTATGCTGGCGGTTGAAATTAAAGGGCCAGATTTAAACAGAGCTTCCATGGAGATGTCAGATTTTGACCTCGATTAAAAAAGAGGATGTTTAATTTCTACAGCACGGCGTTTTTGCTAAAATCTGAACAGTCGCAATTTTTTGCATGTATGCGTACATTCATTCCGCCGCCGCTATAGGTACCCATCATGCGGTAACATCCCCTCTTCGGAATGCTCTTACCTGTAAAACTCTTTGAACACGGCATCGTTTGTGACCAACGTGCCGAACAGATCCTTGAAGTTACTTGGAAGAAGAGACGTCATTCCGAATGCTGACCTCAGTGTGTAAAGCAAATACCACCGGGGAAAAACATCAGGATTCATGTTCGCCTCGGTCAAGTTGAAAATCCACGTTTCATGATCAATAACACGCTGAAAATTCATACGATGCCAAAAATAAGTGAATGGATGAATTGACTCATTCCGTGCTCATTTTTAAAATACACGTAACAAGCCAGAAACAAAAAAACTGTCTTATTATACGAGTCTTTCAGGCAATTCTGGTCCGCATAATAAGCGGGAATTCTAGGAAAACGAATGAAACACAATCCCGTTTTTGTTCCGGAAAACGTTCCTTGATGACCATAGATTTGCATCCAACTATACTCCGCGTGAAGACCGTATGGTTTGCTTCCAAAATAATGCAGTTCTTTCTTGGTGCTTTTCCCGGGTCACGGCCGATCTGGATGTCGGTCATTGGAAATAGCAGCAGTTTCCGGGAAGCGATTTTACAAACCCTGCCGCGACTTTAGATGGCAGAGCGTTTTGTGCAAGATTGTCGATTGGAATCACACCTTCACTCGAAAGAAAAAAATATTGTATTTTCTTACCTAAAGCTATTTGAACCTGACCTAATCCTGCCCCCTCTCGGAAAAATTAATGCTCGCTTGGGGCCCCAGCCTGTCATCTAAAGTCGCGGCAGAGTTTGTAAACTGGCTTACGGGTACGTTTTCGGTTTAATAACCGTAGCATGCAATTATATTCCAGTTTAACAAGCTCATACAAAATTTATGAACGCTATGTTTGACAAAAACCAACACCGGAAATGGTGGAAACGAACTTGAAGAAGGAATTTTACTCAAAAACCCATCTCGACAGTCCCTTCTGAATCATTCTGTCCATGAACACAAAATATACCTGTACCACAAATAACAGAAAGTTTTTTCGCAATGATGTTATTCGTCTAAGATTCGCGGACGGTGCTTGAGTTGGTAGTGATATTAAATTTTTGTTTGTCTTTATTTAGGTTTTCATTTCCGATGTTTTAACAAGAGGATTTTCACTCACCCTATTCCTCTTAAGTTGTTTCTTATTTCAAAATCATTAACTCCACTGTAAACTATTCTGATAGTGCTTTTTATCGGTCATAACCGTTATCACTTTAGCCGATTCCGAATAAATATATCTTGGGCAAAAAAGATGAGTTAGACCTGGAGTTTTAGGTATCCGGAATCCCATAAGAGTATTGGTACACTCAGTAGGTACGCAATAAGAGCGCCAACGAGATATAAGCTATTCGTTTTTCTGGTGCCATGAAAATTATTGTGGCAATATTGGATCAGTGAACTTGCTCTATCGATGTTAAGAAGAGCTGGAGATAGCAATACGATGAAATATAAATGTCAAAACGTACGAATGTAGGGTTCTGGCTGAATCCATCGATGCTGTAAATCCTGTATCCGACGTTCGTTTTTGTGAATGGCGTCTGCGAAGGTGCAAGATATGCGCTCATTGTCACTTGGGCGGTGCTAGTTCTCGAGTACATGAGTCGAAACTCGTCGAAGTGGGTGTGACCGTAGAATTGTTCAACAACAGTGTTTTTGTATCTGTTGTAAATGTTTAAAATTGGCTATTTATTACTGGCAGTCATGTCTCCTTCGCTTCCTTTTCTTGCCTTCCCCAACATCCCTCTCGCTCACTCTCCTTGTCACCATAATGATTCAGTATTTTTTGAAAACTACCCCAAATAAATAGGTGACAGAGGGGTGCACGGCCCAAAAGTCAAAATATAATATACACGCGATAAAAGACAAAACAAGTTAGGAACGCATTAAAACGATCCTATATGTGCATTGGAACCAGCAATGACCCATACGGGAGGCCAATGCAGGAGCACTTTGTTAAATTAACCTCTCGCTACCTCCTTGAAGTTTGCTGTTTGACTTTTGAAAAGAATTGCGCACTCAAGTGCGCCTGAATTTTACCAGGTCCACCAAGATTTTGGCTCCCGCTGGGCTCTTCTGCAACTAAAACCTTCATCACTTCATGCCTCAATTGGAACTCTTTTCCGGTTCACGCCGATCTCTCTCTTTCCAATTCAGAAAAACTTTGGTAAAAACGTATAACTAGATAATGCTTAACATCTGATAACTTGCACTTTCATGATTTCCCTCAGTGTCTTATTTCGCTATAAAATTCGGAGGGTGGCAGATTTTCTTCCCTGGGGAGAGGGGAATGAACAAAGATGTGTAGACGACTCTGGGGACGCCAGAACGTTTGTTTCGGTTTCTTATTTTCTGGTTGTGGTGCCGCAGCCGGTGGCGACAAATATATACGCAACGAACCGAAAAACAACCATGAGTGTAATTGCCTTTGGATTTGGGTTCCGATTGATGGCAATTTTGCCGCTCGGCGGTGGAGAACTTTGAGGGTTTGGGTTTCATGCTTTTTGCCGCTTTCACTGTCGAATTTTCTAGCGAGTAAAATTTTCGTCCGTCTTATCAATTTTCGCCATCTTTTTCATAATCTGCTTTTTCCCTCCTAAATACTGTACTCGAATTTGTGGAGCAAATAAAGTAATGTGGACTGATTGATTGAACGTGAAAGACCATACACTCAAATTTCACTTTAAAGTAATGTATATACCTACCTACATACCCACTTAATTCACCTATAAAGAACACGGCAAACACAAAACTAATTGGGCATCTAGCATATAATTTGAAAATATCACGAAAAAGACTTTTTTAATGCGTTGGCACAAGCGCAGGCATCTCGCGCTTCAAGACAACCCACCGAGGGGCGGAAGAAAATGAAAATGTAAGTGAGCAAATTACGTAGGAGACAAAGTCTCATAACCATCAAATCCTGAAAAGTCCATGAACAATAAAAGATAATCTTTCATAGAGTCGCAGGACACGAGTATATGCACAATCCCCATTTTCCCACGAAACTGTCAACGATTGGTCTGGATTCTGTCTTCGGGAATTTATGTTCGAAACGGACTCTAATAGATGAGCACCCATTTGCAGCGAGCCTCGCATGCTCGACGTTATGGGGAGAAGTGAGTCATTTTTCTGATGAGTTTATTTCATGAGTAATCATCCACAAATAACCTAAAATAAAACCCAGGGAATTACTGGGCTCATGTTGACCAGTTGTATCTTTTCTGTGGCACCCTAGAAATAATCACCGGAGAAAGTTTAGTTGATGGTTGTTTCATACTATGGATACAAATAAAAATGTTTTGGGTCTTTTACAGCGCAACATGTCGCTGGCGTCAAGTGAAGCAAAATTTAAAGCTTTTATATCTCTCGTACTTCCCATGCATTCTTGAATATTCAAGCGTCGTGTGGGATCCTTACCTTCATTGCCAAATTGATGCTCTTGAAAGGGTCCAGAGTAGAGCAGCCCGTTTTATTTCTGGCGAGTTCTCTTTTTCATCCAGTGTTTCTCAACTTATTCAGTCACTTGGACTTGTGCCACTTGCTCAGCGTAGAATGACTAAACGACTTAAATTTTTCGTAAAAATTCTACGTTCCAAACTGAAAATCAAAGTCCCTTCTGAATACACGTTGCGTTGTCCTCAGCGCCGTACTGATAATGGACTTCATTATGTGGCGCCGCTTACCATATTAAATGTTCATTACAACTCTTTTTTTCCAAGAACCATAAGAGATTGGAATTCTCTCCCTCGCGATTCCATCTTAATCACTAGCACATCACGTCAGTTAGTTATTAGAGATCATACCTCATAGTCATTCTTTATCGTCAGAACAAAATAGGGTTTCGGCCTCAACATTCATGCTTTTCTTTAAAGTCGCATTTTGCTGGTCTTCTTCGTGGTATTTTTTCGTGTTTTTGTGATTTAGTCTTTGATCGTCTGTCGTTTTTACCAAATTTGACTATTGCTGTGCTCAGCCAACATCTACCAAATATTTTTGTTGATGTTTTTTTTTTGTATATGTAGAAATGAAAGATAAAAAATTACATTTTCTGGAATTTTCAAAATTAGTTTAATTTGAACATTTCAACTCAACATGGCAACTGGCAATTTTCCAGGGTATTTGCCAAAATTCCCTAAGGATTCCAGGTTTTCCAGAGTCTCTCAAAAAATCCCTGAGTATTCCAGGTTTTCCAGGTTGGTAGCAACCCTGCATCGAAATCTGGTCTTTATGGGGCAGACGTCGTGTTATTGTGAGCAAATTCAAAGTGAGCCAAATCATTTTTTTGAAAACTTGCAGAAATGCTCTCATCCAGGCAACCCCTTCAATTATTGTCCATGGAGCACAGCATTGGAAAAACTTTAAAACAGTTGTTGCATTTGTGTGAATGGTGAAAATAGAGTTCACTGTCGCCTTGCATGAGGAACATCAATGCTTCATAACCGCCAATCTTCTTCGTGTAAAGTGGGGACACACCTAGATTTGATTACTCACACATTTGTTTTCCTTATTTTATTGTTGCCTCCGTTGAGAAAGCAGAAATTTGTTCAGCATTGCTGCATGGGTTTATATAAGAAAGACACTCTTTCATTTCTCCAGAGATGAGTTTTTAAATGCGACTGTATGATAAGAACGGCCATCAGTGTCATCTCTGCGCAAAACCCTTCCCAGATATTAATTCCCATTCGAATGGTCCAATATCAACAACTTCTTTGACTTCTTTGAATTTGAAAAGAGATGTCTTCGAAAAGATTTGAACTTTTTACACTGTAATTTTTTACTTTACCAGTGAACTTTTTACATTGTAAATTTTTACACTGGAAGATTTGAAAATGTGCAGAATTGGAGATTTCGTTCCTAAATTGAAAGTGCCAGGTGCGGAAAAACATATTTCTATTCACCGATATTTAATGAAATGGAACGCAGTTTTTAAATAAACTCTCGCAAAAGGCCTTTTTGCGTCCCAACCACTATTTTTTCGTCAAGAAACGAAAAATTTCATTTTACAGAAAATAAAGAATACAAGAATGGAATAGTATAACTTCAGCAAACAAGTTTTTTTCATTCACCAAGGTCGCAGACACACAGTGCGGGAATCCTTTTCCATAAATTCCACTCACCTTTCTAAAATTCTGACAAAGTGAGCATCCCACGTCCTGTAACAATCAAAGCTGGGAGGTACATGGCCAATGATGTGAACCTTATCGCCGGCTATATTAAAAAAGTATACCGGGTATAAAAAATCTGGAATTATGTCGTAAAATTCATTTGCATGTGCGACATAAAGCACTTCGTCCTGCCATTTACCGGTAAAAAAATCATGATGAAAATTTCAGAAAAAATAATCCGATGTTGACCACAAGGCTGTTTCAAGTACGTTTTTTCGTTATTCACAATGGTAAGAGCAAAGCAGATTATTTATTAATTCAAACTAGGTCTTTGATATTGCTTTTCTTTAGTTCATAAATCATCAATAATCCTTATAATATCATTAATCCTTAATCTTGATCATTTATTTTTTTTTATATCAGAGTGATAACTTGTAACTGTTTGGTATGCGCCATTTTCACATTGGCATTTTCGCAAAATGGACAATTGGTAGAAAACCTCTGCTTCATTAACTTTTTTTTTCTTTTTTCTTCACCGCAGGAGGGAAAAAATATAGCGGGTGACG
The DNA here is from genome assembly GCA_030068105.1 of Sinentomon sp. SZTP_YWyxl. Lineage (NCBI taxonomy): Eukaryota > Metazoa > Arthropoda > Protura > Sinentomata > Sinentomidae > Sinentomon > Sinentomon sp. SZTP_YWyxl. Next base: position 13,259 of record JASGXE010006337.1, read on the forward strand.
AGCCGTTAGGAGTCAGCATCATTGTTTGCCAAAACGCTTGCTCGAAAATTCATCGTCTTTATCTCAGGTATTACGAAATCACGCCTATGTAGATCTACACGTAATTTCTCCAAAAACTCCTGGAAAATTACAAGAACATTAAGTTACGTCTCATATTCAGCGTTTGCAACGAGCACATCCAAATTAAATTCCTAATTTTTCAACATTGCATAGAAATTGCTTATATGAACATTACGACCAATAATTAAGGATTCTCGCGGTGTTTATAAAAAATTAGAAAATTGCTTGGATTTTTACAATTTTATTTTGAAAACGCAGTTGTTTCTTAATGATAAAGGTTGCCCACCTCTCTCAGCGAGATGGAGCTCGTTGGCTAGCCACTTTAGAAGGCCAGCTGGGTCGGAAGAGTCGTACAAGATCCACCTGAAAAAAAAACGGTGGCTATTGATAAAACCACGAACAAACGTATAGACTTCGGGTGCAAAACCATTGAGAATAAAAGACTGCGTTGAACTCCTGAGTTGCCAAATCGTTGACGAACCTTGTCGACCCAGAATCCTGACCGAACTTTCGCACATACACGTAAAAATCAACGCTTTTCATGATGGAGGTGATTTCGCAGTTACATGTTATGTTTTCAAAATTATTTTTTTTTTCTTCTTGTCGACCTGCAAGATTTTTTACAACATGTGGGCAAAATTCGGTGTCCAATTTGGTGAAATTAAAAGCATGTAAGGTGTTCTGGAAAACATTCCGCTTCGAGTTGGCAAATGGAGAGAATAAAAAATCAATCTTGTCGAAAGCAAAAAGTTAGAGGTCACAAATAAAAACTGCAGGGACCAAGAAAGCGGTGTAAAAATCGCGCCACATCACAGATGGATTACAACAGTGTCAGAGCGAACGGAATAACCAAGCTACTTCTCGAATATGGGCTATTGATTGACCATCTAAACACGCATACCATCGCATACGATGACACACGCACGAAAAATTTGGCAGCAAATCAACTTCAAGAGAACAACTGAATGACCCATTCGGCGCCAAAATTGCAACATTAAGTAACATGTACGTGTATGTTTGCTCTTGTGTTTATTCAATATTTTTTTTATTGAATTATCGTTTGCTTCTGTGGAAAGAGTGGTAGACAAGGCGGCACCTTCATCAGTTTTTACTCGATTACCTGATGAGCATCCGTCACACGCCAAACTCAGGGGTGGAAAAAGAAACCCGTCCTTCTTCTACCATGGGTTAAACCCAGGCAATGCTCTCCAAAACACGTTTCCTTTAATTATAGCGACGAACGGCCAATCCGTCTACATGCACTGCATTAACCTTAATTAAATTCGCCGGCATTACGAGTAATTAAATCCCAATTTACGTCGTACGTGTTATAATTTGCGAAGAACACGGATGTGTATTGCTCTGTTGTCTTGCTAAATCAAGGGGCAGTGTGTCTGCCTTTGGATCCTTTTCAGACATGGACTGGACATTTAAGTCCCTTGACAGCAACCGCTGGATGAATTATTTGGCTGAATTTTTCTCGGGCTGTTTCAGGGTGAAGCAGAGCAATTCGACGAGGGTGGTAAAAGGTGGAAAACGTGTAAAGTTTTTCCAATAACTGAACATCTCACCAACTGCATAACGCTTTACAATTTCAGCGTTGTAAAAAATTGTTGTGAGCCTCTTGCAGTTTTAAGCTAAATTTTAAGCAAGTTTTCGAAATCCGACCAAATTTTTTTATCTTAGTCCATTCTAAAAAACTTTATTTTTGTAAAACGGCGAGAAACCGGCAGAGAATGGCGGAACTCCGACCCTCAACTTTGTTCAGGTTTGAGGTTTGAGGTTCAGGTTCAACTCCGACCCTCCTCTCCACCCGATAATGAAAATCACAACGGGGTGACAACCGGATGTATATTATTGGTCTATCAGAAACGCAGGCCAATCCAGTAACCAATCATCCCCAATTAGACTCGCCGCGATCGATTCAAAAACCGTTTTCAAGTGAATGGCATCGCGGATTTTTCTTCAAGAAAAATAAGTTATGCAAATACCCCGTAAAAATTACACTCAGTATTCTTTAACGGTAGCCCTTACCAGTTCATGATGTAGCAAATATTCGTGTTTAGTGCGACCAATCGTAAACCTGGTACAACCTGGACAGAGTACGAGCCGAAGTATCTAAACGAGTCCACTGCCCTTTGAGGCAGCCAAATGCTCCATGCATCAGCAGCTGCATTGTACAGCCATGAACTGGAATATTCGCTTGAAGTCACAGCCGGTGGTGTAAAACTGAAAGGAACGCGGTAAATTTTCAGCCATTTTATCGCCATGATGCCCAAATTTCTAGACAGTGATTTTGATTTGAAAATGGGTGGACAAAATTTGATCGCTGTTTCTTAAGTCATATCTGCCGCATTTCTTATTGCAACCCAAACTCATCCCTCAATTTTACCAGCTGGGGTGAGTTTTACTTATCTAGTATTTAAGGGCCAGCCACTTTAAGAAGGAAGTTGAGGGTAAACAGAGGCCTTTACCGTTTACGAACAGATAGAGATTGATGGTCCAACCAAAATTGCCTTTTTCACCAGGCGTTTTAGGTTTTTTTAATCAGGGAATTCCGTTTAAATTTAAGGGAGGCAGGTTTAGAAAGAAATATGGTAAAATACGAGGGCCCGATCGTTGGTTTACGAAACGAAGAAGAAATGGTATGATAACCCCTTGATTCCAAATTAAATTATCGAAAAAAGGCATGTGAAAAGAACAAGCAAGAAAGATGTCGTTTCACGTTTGAGTTTGTAGTGTTTCAGAAACACCCATTATATTTTTCCTGCGGTTCAGGCGGAGTTTCTGTCCCGGCTTTTCTGATTCCTGTCCGCTATATGCAATCGCGTTTCATGTGAGTCATGTGGAAAATAGGTGCCTCAGAAGTCGTCGCCATTAGACGGTGGTTCTCTGGGTTTATTTAAATTAGCAGGTACCTAAACTGTTTTCTCATTTTTGTGGCACAGAGGAGCGCATTGAGCAGCATTCTGTGCGAGCTTGTGAGAATCGCCGAAATTTATCGCATATGAATGCCAAAAATTCCTTGCACCCGTCATCATCTGTCGACAGTCTCACTTGCTCCAGCACGCTGACAAATTTGATCAGATCGGCTGCGTTGACCACAATGGAACGAACTGGAGGAAAATGCGCGCAGTGGCAACCCTAAAAATGCCTGGCACCAGTAACATTTTTTGAATTTCAGCCACTATTTGGCTCAGGACAATGACGGGAATCATCGTGCAAAGATCGACACATCAATGAACGATGTCAGACACAAAATAACTTTCATTCTCGGCAAAAAAGTGAGACACCTTCCGGGATAAGGGTTTTCTTGGGACAAGTTATAATATGAGATTAAAAAGGTTTTGAATATATAGGCTTACATACACTGCTGTTACAATAATTTTAGCGAACTAATGTTCATTTTTGGAGCCAATGGATTACCTTTTCACACCTGTTGAGACCACACCAGATCTATGCAGACCTGTCGAGAAAATGAATTCACTTTTTCTATTTTTGAAAGCTACGTTTTTCAAAAAAAAATTGAAGTTGCTTACGGCTTAGACTGATTTGGCAAACCACGTAATTCCCAAAACCCGCGGAAAAGAGAACCCCAATAGAAATAGAGAGATCACGCTTGTCATAAGCCTAAAGCCACCAAACCCCATATCGAAAAAATAAACAAACAACTAAATAAAAAATGGGCCTCAAATAAATGTAATAAACCCACAAGAAAAAAAAAACTAAACAAAAACGGCGACATTTCCTTGGCCCATCCAACTTAAACTCAATCTCAAACTCAAAAGTTGGCCTTTATTACGTTTCCCCAACAATCTGAGTCTTCGTTTGATTTTAAGTTATTTAATATCAAACAATTACGCCTCCACAAAGGAGGCGTAATTGTTTGATTATGACAATAACTTAAGTTCAGGGTAGGTTGAAATTGAGGGTGAATTGAAACTGTATAAGCTTCAGTTGTGGGCCAGTAACGTTTTCTTTATGAATTGAAACTCGAGTTTGAGTTGAATTTGAGAGTGGAGTTTGAGTGTGATGTTGATCGGGATCAGAATTGACCATCTTGTTACCGCTGTTGCTTTTAGTTGTTTCTAGATACTTGCTCTGCTTTCAATTGGATATAACTGCGCGCATGCAACTTGCCTTCGAAATTTACGCGATTGCCGCGATGGTGTTCAGCTTTCAAGCAGCACGTGAAGCAAGGGCAACGTGAGCAAGCAAGGGCTGCAAAGTAAAGGCAAGCTTTTGAGGTTGAGTTTGATTTTTGAGTGGACTTGCGGTACCGGTACCACCGTTGATTTTCCCAGTGTAACGGTTCAGTCAGCTCTTCTAAAAGCAAGATAATTAGAAACGAACATCTGCAAGACAGTTTGTGTTGTAAAGAAAGGAAATGAGGTCCTAACCGACAGTCCCAACCGGTACCGGTTCCACCGTTGATTTTCCCAGTGAAACGGTTTCAGCTCTTCTAAAAGCAAGATAACCAGAAACGAACATCTGCAAGACAGTTTGTGTTGAAAAGAAAGGAAATGAGATCCCAACCGACAGTTAAACCACGAAGGCTGTCAAGAAATATTCTCTGTATCTGTCTGGTCAATTACGAAGTCCTTCCTAATTAATTTAATTGTTAAAACGTCACAGATTTTCGTTCTTGCGTGAACATATATGGAAGGAAACGCTTGGGCTGCCCCCAATAAGAAGCAAAAATGAAGGAATTTTTCTAATGTGTCGTCGAACTTCCCAACCTGTTGATCGGGTGCGAATCATGGTTCCCGAAAACTGGATAGACCTTCGTGTTCGGAAAATAAAATTTGATCATGCTGGTGATGTTTTGCAATATCCACAGTGACTTTTCACGAGATGTATTCCAAAAGTTGTGAGGCACGAAGTCTCCAGTGAAGGTGATATATTTTATGTCCTGCAAACAGAAAAGGTGGTCATGTTTTGAATCGTGCTGACGTCAAAAACAAGCATTGTGGTCTGATTGATACATGAACCGAAATAAAATTATTTTACGCATCGGAAAAGTTTGCGATTAAAAATTACTGATAAACTGTTATTTGGAGGAATTACACAATTTATTCTGTCATTGCTGTTATTCTCGAGTTCCCATCACTCACGGAAAGCATCATTCCTCGTCAACCCAAATGCAAGGTGATTTCTTGTACGGACTTAAAAAAGGTTAACTGGGAGCAACTAAATGCATTTATTTTCGGAAATCCATTATTCACTGTTCAAAGCATGTGTGGTAGGCAAGTGAATGAGGTGTGGTCGAAAATTAAGAACACTCTGGCTGCGATCTTGCAGATGCTTCCCAAAACTAAAAAGAAATATTCCTCTCAGTCCCCTTCGGTAAATGACAAATTGAGACGCCTTTTTGTGAAAAAGAGAAAAGTTCACGCAAACTGAAACGCAGTCGATTTCCAAGTGATCGAGTTGCGTATGAGAAAATCCGTGATGAGTGCAGCAATCTGAGCACTAAGCTATTCAACCAATATATATCGCATTTGCCGTTTCTTGTGACAGCACAAGAGCCTTCTGAAAATTTTTGAGTTCCCTCAAGAGGAAGGATTCTTTATCCCCGATTAAAGGCCCCTCTGGTGATATGTGTGCATTTCGCAGACGTTTTTCAACCATCTGTTGTTTCCAATGTTTCTGTTTTTGTTGATTTCAACCGCTGCTGTTGCCGATGCAGTCCATTTTGATCCTTCCGATAGAAAATCGTTGGCTAACCTTTTCTTTAATGTGCGGCGGAATCTACAAACTTTTGTCTGATATCAGAACTATAAGAAGCCTGCTGGGCCTGATGGCCTGCCAGGAGCTCTCATTAAGAACCTTGCTCCTTCTCTATCGACCGTGTTTGCTTTTCACTTTCAATCAATTTACGATCAAAGCATGCACAATTCCCTGTGAGTGGAGTCAGGCTATATTGTTAAATCAATCCCCAAAAAAGGGTGCAGTCCCAATCTAGTAGAAAGCTAATGTCCAATTTCCTAAACTTGCATTTGCTCGAAAATATTTGAAAAGGTTCTTTGCTATCCGCTTGCATCTGGAGAAGTTGAAATTTTTCCACTCTCATCAATTTGGCTTTCGCAATGGCCTGTCATGCGAGGCCAAACTATTGCTGTTCACTGATGATCTCGCCAAATCCTTGGATGCCCATGTGCCAGTGCATGCTATTTTTTGGATCTTGCCAAGGCATTCGATCTAGTTCCACACCATAAGCTGATTCATAAACTTATTCATTTGAAATTTCCCTCGAAAATTATTGCAATTGTCGACTCATTTCTTACCAACAGATCTCAGCATGTTATAGTGGAAGGTTCCTTTACCGCAGTGACTCCCGTCACGTCTGGAGTTCCACAAGGCAGCGTCATAGGACCCCTTTTGTTTCTTATTTATACACTAGCAGGGCTGCGCCCGGCCCTGCCGGGCTACCAGTTAACGGTGCTGTAAAATAATTGCCAGGGAGCGGAATATGCCAGCAAAAATGCTCAAATATGCATGCAAATATGCAATCTTTTTGGCCGAAATATGCTCGAAAATCTTCTAAATATGCAATATAATATGCTGCACATTTTTCACTTTTTCAAAAATATGCTCGAAAATCCGCCAAATACGCGCAATATTTTTCACTTTTTCAAATGCGACAGATTCCGACCAAGGAGCACCGTGATATGCGAGTAGCCAAACTGTCAACAAAAATGCAGACAGATTGCCCCCTGTGCTCGTTTGTGAAGAGATCCACCGACCGCCAGTGACCTTTGACCTCAATAGTTGAGTTCGTTCTCTGGCTCAGCTACAGAATAACATGTTAATCTATAGCCATGCTGGCTGATGATGGAGAGGGAAACTTGTCAAGCGCCAAGCGGTTCCTTTGTGGCAGAAGGGGTGAAGAGGGACCACCAGTTGAACCTTTTGGGAAGAGATATGACGATGCGCTCGTATGTGGGTGCTCTCAGCTCTGCTGCAGAAAAGTTGAGCTGTGCAGACCCACTTTGCAGAAAAATGTAATTGGCGCCAGTCTGTCATCCGCCTTTTGATATTTAAATCATAAAGGAAATGGGATACATTTTAAATCGGAGGTAGGGTGAAATTGAG
>JASGXE010006338.1:0-20630 GCA_030068105.1 Sinentomon sp. SZTP_YWyxl
GGGGATGGCCTGAAATGGGAAGGGGAAGAATTTTTGTGTCTGCAACCATGCAAATCCAAGCCACATTGTTCCTTTACAAGGCATCTGTGGTAGGCTATCACCACAATCACGGTTTCCAAAGACGACTCATCATTTGACCCTGTGGGCCGTATTGTCTTTTTAGTGATTCAAAAAAAGTATCGGGCGCTAAAATTATTTTTTTTTCAACAAATTTGCACACTACCCAGGGTCCTGCCGTAACCCTCATGATCTCTGCTGACGGAGAGAAGGGTCCGGTGGATTTTGAATTCGGGGGAAAGTTTGGTGGAAAAATCTCGATTTCCAAAACAGGCCGCGCAGTGTGATGAGGACTGTTGGCAAAAATCAAGAAAAACTGGCAACAATCCACATAACTTTCCACCGACATCAAAATCCACCGGACCGTTCTCTCCGCCGTGATGAGAGTTGAACAAATTCATTCTTGATCTTCTCACTTTTTTCTGTTGGTAATTAGGCGGAGATCCAGTGCCAAAAACGACGACTGAATCATTGAAGAATGATAAATGAATGCTTAATGCGTTCTAAATAATTCATGATGCTCTAGCTGGGAGATGGAGTTCTGGGAGTTGGATTGCTATTTCAAAATATAATGGTGCAAAACTCTTCAGGAGAGTGTCAATGACGTAAACCGTTAAACAAGCAGCGAGTTGCAGGTTTTAAAAAGCGAACGCACTTCTTGAAATTTTAACCGGATGATATCCCGAATGCTGTCGGAAATTTGCAACGCCCTTGAAATAAAATGGATCAAATTTCGATTGTTCGAAAGGGGCAGGTGTGCCGTCAAAATAATTCGACCAAAATAGCGGTTATTCACCGCAGTCTGCACAGTATGATATTTTCCCAGTGAGATGCATTTAGGCGATACGCAGCTCTGCTGGTGCCCGCATAAAAATGTGAGCAAGTTCAGTCATTGCGTCAGTAGCAAAAAGGTTGCTCGAGAATTAAGATCAAAATGTTCAAATCCCAGAGGAGAAACTTTTTCACGTGAAAATCAATTATTCACACCTTCATCAGGCTAAAATTTTGATCAAAAAGTTTATGGGATGTAAAGTGATGTAAAATTGCATACTTTTAAAGAAAATCAAACCGTTGAGCTCAAAAATAAATTTTAATTTAAAGTGTAATTCCGAAATTTTTTTTTATTCGTGCCGAAATAGGCAAGAAAATCTTTAGGAAATATCTAAAGTAACGAAACGCGTACTTCAATCTGTATCAATTCTTCCTAGTTGTTCGCCGTGAGAGACGTCGTCCAATGAAGGTGCCATATCTCTCCCCCTCTGCATCCTGGAAACATGCTACGAATCTCTTATGAGGCGGGATTTTACTTATCAGAAGTGTAAATCCTTGAATTTGTAAACTAACGGAGATTCAATCAACGGAAATCGACACATGGCACTTCTCGCAACTTGGATACATTCGTCGGAGTTGTAACCCTCCCCTGCCGGATAGAGAAGAATAGAAACAAGTTCTTAAACTTCCTCTTGGATCTTCCTGTTATGAGTCTAAAGGGTGTTCCAAACACCTCAGTGAAACTAGTAAGCTACTGTTATACAGAAATTATGCCCGTCGCTTCCACAATCTTTCCCAATTATTTCTGGAGATTGTTCAGCAGCGCCAAGAGTGTCTGGGTTGACTTTCTGAAACAAGTTGTATGCAATTCTCTAAGGCGGCACAAGCATCGTTGGTGGATCTTGGCGGTGGAAAAGTTTCTTTCTTCCGAGGAAGTCCAGAGGTTAGGTCTGGCCGAGAGCTGTTCGGGAAAGTTGTTGCCTCCGGACATTTGACGTCTTGGAAATTGCTGGTTTGTGCGCGCAATTTAGACTGATTAAAAAAGCTGGCCACATTATATGGAAAGAAATGTGGTAAGTATAGGTTTGGTCAGTGCTGTGAGTGGTAAGTAAGGCAGGATGTTGCAAGTAGATTGTCTATCGGGTTAGAAGACTTGAATCTAAAATCTCCTTTCCAGTTTATTTTGTTCACCGTAGTTATTGGTACCAAAGAAGCAGCCAAAATTCTCACAAAAAAGATCCAAAATGTAACTGTCCATGCTCATTTAGTATACAATTTAAAATTCCGATTCGATGGGCTGGTCCTCTAAAGAAGTGCTGAATCAAACAAACAGAATGTTAAACATTTTTCGGCAGAAAAATGTTTTCTTTGAAACTAAAATACTTGGCCTACTCCTTAAAATTTTGTGAGCCTGGTCGTACTGCTCCAGCGATTCATAGTGGCTTTACGTGAAATTTTCATCTCGTAAATGTTTTCTGTCTGTGTATTTTATCGCTGTTTTTTGTGATTTTCTTCAATTCAAGAATTGTGCTTATGTTTGCATTTTTCGCAAACAAATTAATCACAATTAGTATAATTACAATTACTCAAGTCAAAAGGCGTGAAAAATTTGAAATGAAACAAAGCATCTCACAACCCCACATCTTTTTTGATGCTAATGCGGATAAGGCATTTTCAGCACTTTTTTACAACATCCTGTGTGAAATCGGATAAAGATGCGCCATATCACTACTAATCTCTTGGAAATCCTTGTAAGCCGGTTGAAGAGACTGCTTTGGAGAGCTGTAAACCTTCCGTACACCTGTGTACCTATTCTACAGTAATACAGTTCATGTGAAATGGAGAGGTTCTCACATGTGTGTGAACTGCATGAAAGTAGTCGCCATTCCTCGGAATGAGAATGAGGGCTGTTATCCAAATAACTGTTGAAAAGTCGGTGACTCTACGAGTAAATGATAATGACACATGACATAAAAATCAGCGGTAAAATATCCATCATTATACTCACTTGACCCTGCCGACTTGTCGAAGTGAAATCCGAATGGGTAATCGGGGTTTTCTTCCAGAATAGTTTTGCACAACTTCAACAGTTTGTCCATCCTGTTAACCCTGTAATTGGTTTTTTCATTCGCCGTCCTCACTTCAGGACGGGTGAACAGTAATTCCTGCATAATTGGAGTAGATGAACAGAAGCGAGATAACCACATGAATAGGAACAGTTACTTCGTTCGAATTTATCGAAGGAAAATGAAGCTATTGACATACGAAAATGACTAAAATGCCGTTGCTTGAAATGGAGTATAATGATTACTTTTTGAGTAACGAATTACAACTTACGTGTCGAGCTATGTGCAGAGATACCGCAGCAATGACTCTTTTCTACTGCGATCAAATATGCAATGTGCACATTAAAACGGGCAAAACTGCCAACAGCAGGGAACCCAATTTTTGCGTTAAGCCGGAGCATGATTTACGCGCATTTATTTATTTATTTATAAATTGCAAAACTCAAGCACGAAACGATTTGGCAGATGTTAACTGTGCATAGCAAAATTATCAAAACGTGTAGAACGACTATTGAAACGAAAGTGGAACACGAAATTGACCATAAAAGAGCAAAGAATTGTTGTCAGTTCAAAAAGACACAACAGAGACCTGCCAAGTTCAAAAAGACAAAATCTTACAAGCTGGACGACTGCGATCTAACTAAGAAACTAAGACGACGCGCTTTTGATTTCTAGAGAAATAAGCAACATTAAATAGCGGTGCCGCGTAATGCATGCGACAGATGACAGATGAGACTCAAAAGGAAATTTGGTTTTCTCTTTGGAACGTGCATCAGAAAAGAATCTGTGGAAAGTGGTTACAGGAACCAAAATTTTACGACTCCCAAATGGTGTTACCGCGGTTCCGCATTTCGAACCAAAATTCCCGTTCCATCCTGATGCGAGATTTGATGAACCATACGGGTAAAGTTCAATGAATCAAGAATAGCAACAAATATATTCTATCCTTGTTAAGACGAGCAGTCTATCCGCAAAAAGATCGCAGTAAATACTGAGCGTGTTTCGTCAATTTCATGTCGTCAGATGTGAGTCAAGCCAACTGCAGCGAGCGAGAGGTGAGCGATGTTGTTGCCTCGACACCGTCTGGGAAGCAACTGCATCGGCAAATTAAATGTGGTCTCTTTTATACTCACGCGCTCGGCCGTTTAATCCGCCCAGGCCATTAGGTAACAATTTCCTGGGCATTGCGTTTTTGTTGCGGTCGAGGGATAGTCAATCTGAACCTTTCCACAGCTCCTCCCCTTTCACTTTGGAGTTTTCTCTGCCAGGAAGAGATAAGCAGGCTCTGGGGAAGAGGGTGGATTTGGTCTGAAAAACAGCGAGAATGCCTGCCTTGTGAATCCCTACAGTTTTCTTGAGCTGCCGGACTATGTTGCTTTTACACTTTGCTTTCGATTTTGCTCGAGCTCCAAAAGAAGCGGGAGTAAGTGTTCCCGTCATGAGGGGCGACTTCTCTTTGTTCCACCTCACACTTGGTGGCATTACGTCTCCGATCTTTTGTCATCGTTTTAGTGTCCTGCGGGTTTGCCTGATGCAGATTTTTCCGCATTCACTGGGAATTTCGTATTATCCGCTCCTATTTTCCTGGCCTATCTTTTCTTTGAAACTCAGTATGGTGTCCTTCAGTTTGAGGCTTGTGCTCGTAGATGCTGCGAATAGCACTGGTCGAGAAGGACGTTGGCAAGTCAGAGGCTCTCGGGGTGTACGATATATAGAATTGCCTCTGTGAGAAATGAGCTGGCGATTCTTTTTCACAGCTTGGATTCCATTGTGATTTCGGGGTTTTCCTCGGAAAGAACTTCAACTTCACATGGATGCATGTGAAATACACCTGAATACTACTTGATGGAGTCACAATGGGGTCTATGAGCACATTTTGAATGCTTGAACGGGGCCTCGTCGGGGGATTTCCTCTAAAAACTCCTCCATGTAGAGATTTGACATGACTGTTGAGTGTGGTGATCCCTTGGTTTCTTCACACAATTCCCCCAATGCCTATGGAAATAAGTGGCGTTGAGTACCAGTCTGATGAGTCGTGCCATCCCATCGGCATCGTCAGAATTTCCAAGTTTTTCTACCAGCGGTCGGTCAAAACTTCGGGAACCGGCATTTTGGTAAACAAGGATTCGACATCACAGCTCTGGAGAATGTCCCATTCATTAGCAGTGACCCTGTGATTTTTTATGAAGATTCTGTTTTTACGGTGGATCCTGCCCTTCAATGGTTAAAGGCAAACGGGTCAAAAATAATTTTCGTGCCACTTCCTGATAAATTAAAGCAATGTTCTGGAGAAAAGAAACACAAAAACTTGGCAGTTAAGCGTGGATGATGCTCCGTCACGGTTTATCATTCTGGAAAACCTATTAGCTAACGGATAAAGTTCTTATACAGTGATTGAACATAACAATTGTTACCTCAAATGTCGTCGTCTCATTCAAACATTTCATCAGGCACTGCAAGAAAAGAAATAAAATACCAACACTCGTCATCGTTGGGAGAACGACGTTTGGAGCACATATGCCACAACCTTACCATGGTGGCTTGGCAACGATACCATGCTGGCTTGGCAACGATTTTAGTTCTTATGTGATTCCCAAAACAGGAAAAATGAAAAATGTCTATTTGCCCGGCAAAAAATGTTTTTTCCAAGCAGGATTTTGATATCCGATCGCCGGTGTCTACGCTGGGGTTAAGCATTTTGTTCGTCATTTTTACGTCACTTCGGGTGCGGAAAGGCATAGCATGAGTCACTTCTGAACTTCCTTGGAACCACTTTGCAGTAAAATCTAAAACATCCGCTCTGAAGTATCACCTCGTCGTCGCACAGGCTTGACCATGAAAGAAATTCGCCGAAATAGGCGAAAACTTAAATGAATTATGATACGTGCCGCTGTTTTTTTTATTGGAGATTACTGTGGGAATAACTGGGTTTGTAATTTCGTTGAACTTTTCAGTTTCGTCCGATGTTGGCATTGCAAGAACACACTCACAATTGTTCGTGCTATTGCAGACCCCGATCGTTCTATAAGAATACATGACCATTTTTCATGCAAGCGGACCGCGGCCAGACTGAAAGGATGCATGACCATTTCGTGCTAGCAGACCCCGATCATTCTATAAGAATACATGACCATTTTTCATGCCAGCGGACCGCGGCCAGACTGAAAGGATGCATGACCATTTCGTGCTAGCAGACCCCGATCGTTCTATAGGAATACATGACCATTTTTCATGCCAGCGGACCGCGGCCAAACTGAAAGGATGCATGACCATTTCGTGCTAGCAGACCCCGATCGTTCTATAAGAATACATGACCATTTTTCATGCAAGCGGACCGCGGCCAAACTGAAAGGATGCATGACCATTTCGTGCTAGCAGACCCCGATCGTTCTATAAGAATACATGACCATTTTTCATGCAAGCGGACCGCGGCCAAACTGAAAGGATGCATGACCATTTCGTGCTAGCAGACCCCGATCATTCTATAAGAATACATGACCATTTTTCATGCCAGCGGACCGCGGCCAGACTGAAAGGATGCATGACCATTTCGTGCTAGCAGACCCCGATCGTTCTATAAGAATACATGACCATTTTTCATGCAAGCGGACCGCGGCCAGACTGAAAGGATGCATGACCATTTCGTGCTAGCAGACCGCAGCCGTAATATGAGAATTAAAGGGGAAGATTACCATTTTCATGCTCTTAGTCCTCGGTTGTGCTCCATGACCAATTCATGTGGCATTTAGTTGTTAACGCTTGATAGTGAAAATTTGATGGCTAAAATTTGATGGTGAAAATTGATAGTGAAGAGTATGGTGAAAATGTATTGTGAAAATTTGACAGTGAAAATTTTCTGCGAATAATGTAAGAAAATTTTCAGATGTTTTACCGTCGTTGATGGGTTACATTTACTGGGGTTTACATTTTGTATCATATAATTTGTCCACGATTTTCCTCATTTAAAACCCAGTGGGAGGCGAATTCTTGCCATATGGCGGAATGTTTCCACAAGTTTTTGTTGAGGAATTGGGAAAAACATCGACGAGAGGAAGAAGTTGCTGGGAAGTGCAAATTCAAATGCAAATATAAAACAGTGATATCTTAAAAGGTAGTTCTTACAGCTCTTGGTAGAGTAATTATCTTTTTCGGAGGTCCGTCGGGTTCCCTCTCGGCAAGTGCTAGAAAAACACCAAATTAAAATCATGCAATATTAGAGGTTCTTATTTTTGAAGTTGAATTATTTTTAAATTAACTTATCAGGCTCACTGGCTGTCTGACTGACTGACTGGCATAAATCCGGGCACTTCCAAAACTCTTGCAGCCTTGAAAATTTGGTATCAGGACCGTTTTTCATCGCCAAGAAAAGGATAAATCTGAAAACTGCTGTTCTTGGCCGTCATATGGGTGATTTTGGGCGGTTTTCAATATTTTCACAACTTTACTTAACCCTTTACGTACAATGCGCTATTAACATGGTAGGGCAAAAAACGACTGAGGTGCAGGTTTGTGGTAGCGCAGCGGCCCAAGGTCTTTGCCCGGGAAAAACCCAGACAGTGGGCCAGGAAGCGAAACCTCCAAGGTAAACTTAATTTTAGATGATCATTCGCAATTGCAGTATTTGCAGAAAATGATAGCAATTGGTACGAATGCAGCACGGCCATAGAATTTCAAAAGGGTCTAAACGGGTTTTCTGGAGAAATGCTTTTTAGTATTTGGCTTGGTGCTGATGTTGAGGGCAGCGCGCCTTCTTCGTATACGTCGATCACTAAAGAAAAAACATGGAGGGAATTTTGATTTCCACGCAAAAGCCTTTCTCACTGGTGAAATCTGTAGACAAGTCCTTTGTCGAAATAATGCTTTTTGATGTAAACACGTTTGAGTGCAATTTAGTTTTTCTGAAGCGTGGTAATCTTCCATCAGTGGATTAAACGTCCGAGGTATGAATTGTTGTTGCAATGTACCGGACAATCTTATGTATTGCTCCAAAGTATTTCATAACTGTTCAGAAACGTGTTTCCAAGAACGATGTTGCGGGTTTCATCACTAGTGGTCTTTGCATCAAATCAATCCAACAGGTACTTTAATTTGTTCTTCCCTCTAACAATAAGGGATTGGAATTATGTTCCTTCAACAGCCCTCTGGTTTAGCGAGCCATTACAGTTCTGCGGACGCCACACCAACTTTACCATTTGAATGTTGTTGTCAGTTTGTTTTACACCCTTTTATTCCTGTGACTTGAACCCTTAAAACGTATGAATTGTGGCAGTATTTTTTTCGTGATAAATAATTTATAATGAAATAGTGGTGGGCTGGAATCAGATCCTGTTACAATAAATCGAACCAATCACAAAACATGTCCGCATTCCCAAAACAAATGGATAGGGTGCCGGTGATTGGCCCAATTGCGTGTCTTTTTCTCTTTTTCCTCTCCATATAGTTTCTCTCTCCATCGTTGCCAATGGTTTTTCTTCTGAGTACGAGTAGGTCCCCGCATAGTCGCATAGTTTTGCCTATTCCAGAGCATGTGTCTTATGTTACATAGGAATAACTTCACATCTTCGAAAACAAAAAAAGACCGCATTTGCGCATTCGATTAACACGTTGTCAGCTAACAGTGGTCCGCAATGCCAACCATATGAAATCATGAACATCAGATGATAACCTTTGTATTGTTCCGGAGTCGGTCTGAACGATGTGATGTTCCACTTCTCTGTTATGTCCCTGTAGCATCTGAGGTGCTTTTCCAAGCGTTTCATATGCGCACCGATCTCAGTCTAATAAGCAAGGTAAATTTTTATGCGTAATATGATCAGGTGGAAGAGAAATGTTTCATAGGGATATCTGCACGAGCTAAAAAACAATAGGCTTGTTAAATTATCCACGATTCATGCATCTGCTTTAGTTAAATTTTTTACGAACAAAAAAGTAACCTCTGCCTTTTCTCTCTCTTAATACGTGAAAATGATCGTAATGGAAAAAATTCTAACAAAGCGCTTTCTTTCTTGCATGTACAGCTGGAGAAATATTAATACCTACTCACGCGTGGTTGTAAATGGGGCAGTCTGCCACACACGCAATCAAATAGGACAAGTGTGCATACTTTGGAAAAACTTAACGTCTCAATAGAAACACAAGTTTCAAATTTTGAACCTCTGTTGTAAAGTACCACTTTTATTTCTACTTGGATAAGACGGGAAATAGCATTTGAATAAAAAACATGGATTGTATGGGTATATTTACATTTTTTCACGTGATGTTCAAGCTGGGACACAAATAACTTCAAAAAGCCAGAGGTCATAATGGTTAAGAATTTCTCAACTGCCAGCCACAGATCACTTTTTTGCTCTCAGCGGCAGCCCGCTTTAGGTTCTCTTATTTCATTGTTCTTGCGAATATGCAAATATGCAAATACCAGTTCGTGATACAATGGAAAAATGGCGTTTTTTGAAAAACGTCAAAATTCCAGCCAACGCGATTTGCCGTTTTAATGGGCCTTCAGTTCAACTAACGTTGAACGGAGTGTCCGAATCGATCAAGGAAGTTAATCTTACAACATTTTGCTTGTTAGTTTCAACATCATTGGTGGCTTCCGAAGAACTCTCCTCAATCCCAGGTTTTCTATCTGTTAATTCCTGGTCAAGGAAGGAAGCGTATTCATACTTGTCACCAAACGCAGACAGCAGAACTCCGTGGTCATGCGCAGTGATAACTTCGAGCTGAAATTGACGAAACGGGTTTATAAAAACTTTGCGGATTAAAACATGCACCAGGATCCAGCGAAATTTACCATCCATTTTCAGACATTTTAAAGGTCCGTCAATACGGGGACTTTCCAATTTCAACATTGCTCTTGATGCATGATGTTAAGCCTTGTCGTGATGTTTTTACGACGCATTGCCATTGAGTCGAGACGGTGCCAGAGCTGATGATGAACTTCAATGTGCAAACAATTTTAGACGGGATGTAGACGTATCTTAGTAGGCTCATCATAGTCTTCAGTAATTCGAGTGAGAGTCAGCTGGGATCCGGCAGCTGTAGAAAGACGTTGTTGTTGCGCTATTTTTGATTGATTGATTGATATATTTTATTGTCGGAGTTTCCTCCTTTCAATAAGCAGTCACAGTAAATTACATTTGCAAAACTGTGCTGAATGATCTGGGGGTAAAAAAGCAGGGATAACGTCTGCACAAATTCAGAAAAAAAAACATTTCAAAACATAGGCAAGTTAGAAATATATGCAAAATCCAATGTTATACACTCACATGTTTAAACCGACATAATCAGCTCGACAACACATGAGCTGTGGAGATAAAGCCGTACCGTTCCCAAACCTGTGAGACGTCAGGAGGCGTTATGATAAGAAAACTCCGTCAAAGAAATATTCTGATGATATTGAATTGAAATGTCGGTTCGAATACTTACCGCGATTGCCGCCATCCAGGATATAATAACTGGAGCTGATAGTCTTGCCATTGCAACGGAAGTTTTTTGTGGGATCCGATTTTTTCTGTACCTGTACACTTGAATTTTTTTTACAGATCGAAATATATGAAATTATTTTCTAGATTCTTCAGGACGACCTTCATTTTCAATGTCTTCCATTTTCTTTTTATCTTCTTGGATATTTTCTGACTGGATTCCACAAAATGCTGCAGTTAGCAAGGAATTTTGAAGTGTTGACTCCACACTAGAATTCATTTTCAATTAATCATTAATTGCATGGCCGAGGCACATGGTAAATGACCCGGCTTGCAGGGAATTTTTATACTGCACAAATTTACCGGAACCACTAAAGGCCATCGTTCGTCGGCGACGGGGAAAAGAGGCAAAATAACTTCTGCAACGGCCATGCATGGATGATTTCTTCGCCACCCTTGATACTGCGGTTGTTTTATGTAGAGTTTGATTCTCTGCCGAGGAGTGTCAGGAAACTGTAGTGCGTTTTAGACTCCTGTGGAAATTTGCTCCCATTGAGAGTTGCGTTTGCCAAGAATGCCAAGACAGTCTGGTGGCTTGCATTGCCGTGCTTTTTGCGTTTAATGCTCGAAAGATGGCCAGTTGCATTTCCCATTTCCGGTCACACTGAGCTTCGACTCAATCAGCATATGCGTTCAACAGATGCGTATCCTTCGAAACAGTGCGCAAAGTGAGTAGAGTTGCCAATGCACCCTTGGAAACAGCGGAAAAGTTGTAGAGTTGCTTATGCATCCTTTTCGAATCCTGAAAAGGAGCATGGGGTTGCGCATGTGCATCCTCCGAAACGATGAAAAAGGAGCACAGTTGTATATGCATGCTTCGAAACAAGTGATATTGAGTGCAGTTGCGTTTGCATACTTAACAGCGTAAAGGGAATTAAGTTGAGTTTGCATCCTTCGAAACAACGAAAAAAAGTAGAGTTGCGTATACATCCATCGAATCCGGAAACGATTATCGGGTCGCGAACTATGCATCATTCGAAACAACGCAAAAGGATATAGGGTTGCGTACGTGCATCCCTCGAAACAACGGAAATGGAGTTGAGTTGCGTATGCATCCTTCGAAAGACGAAAGAGTTGCGGACGCAGAAATGGCATCATGCGACACATATCGACTGGCTATTGAGCTCTGGCTGAGTGTGTGTGTGACAATGGTGAATACGGCCGGAACAGTTATCAACGTCATCGAAAAAGGTGTTTTTAATCTCATTTTGATGAGGGAACCCGCATTGCTTCAAGCTCAGCACTCCTGATAGGCCACTCTTGATTGGACTTGACAGGACGTTCAAGCGCCGGAAATTTCTTTGGTTTTTTATGTTTCTTAATAGACGGATGCATGCGTCCTTCTTGGTCGAAAACCATCGCCTTCCCGATGTGTCTTTAACTTTACACTCTGCACATTTTTTAGGCTATTCAGCAGTAGCGCGGCAATCAAGTCAACCGAGCCACTCAACTTCACTTTCAACCTAGATCCACAAAAACATCAGTGTCCGAATTTACATAGTCCAACACATTTCGAAGTGAATTTGAGAGCGGGAGGGCAGAGCGGTGCGAAGCATTAGCCCGTAAATTTGCCAATTGCATGCTGCACTCGAGTTGACCATGCATCGTAAAATTAGAATGCTGTCACGTTTTTCACAAAATTGAAATATACAGCACATCATCGTTATCGTTTTTCGGAAAGCGTCGTCAGAGACATGTTGCACGCTTTCGGAGCCGCGAGCGCCTTGCCAAGTCGTTGTTGAGCAGCCTGAATATTCAGCCTGCAGTCGAAAGTTTGGTCGTCAGCTGATCTTGTGCTGTAGGATAAACCTTCAGGTGTTGAGGCTTCAAATATGTAATGGGTAAAGTCACGAACTGTCGTCAATAATTGCACGGATCATTACCATTTTCAGGGAAGGCGGAATCACATTGATGCCAGTTTTTCAGGAGTTAGCTAATGCCGCGTTTTTCTGTGCGTGAATGTTGTCGCTAACGAGGTCAGTTTTCTAAGTGAGGAAAGTATGCGCCGCCGTTGACACCTAGATGAAAAGTTTCATTTTTGCTGTTTAGTACCAAGGCAGCAATCACACATGACAATAACGCAGGTAGGAGTACCGCGTGCCAGCATTGACAATGCACACATGCGGTCCTATGGGCCGCTTTTTTAAACGAAGCCCATCTTTTAGGCCGCGGATTCATTTTCTTTTGCACCCAACATTGCATTTAAAAAAGAAAGAATCCACGGCCTAAAAGATGGGCTTCGTTTGAAACACACTTCGCTGTGAAATCCATTCCAGAAGGAAGGCTCCTTTGTTGTTAGCTCCTGAGCTTCTCTCGGTAGCCAATTTGGTGGATAGATTTGTGCCGAAAATTTAATTTCAACTGATGATGACTGCATACACCTTTCCGTTGTTGCAAATGGTGTGTCCATCTGATGATTCAGCTGTAAAATAGCTATTAGAGCAGCACAAATAAAATTTATGAGGGACTACGGAAGATTTGCTGGAGCAAGCTTAGAGAGGAGCTTATCATGTGGAATGGAGTCAAAAGCCTCAGAGAAATCGACAAGAATGGCATCAACCTATATGCCAAGCATCAAGTGCGCAGCCAATATCATGAGCAAACTCAATCTATGTTGGTGGAATCTATTTTGGTTGGGGGTAAAAAATTATTTTCCAACAAGAATTCCCATGATTTGGCAATGCAAGATTTTTTCGAGACTTTTGCTGAAAGAATTATTCTTAGCTATAGGGCGGGCTAAGTTTCGTTTTTTAATTTGTGAGAAGTTGAAGAAACAACTACTATTCGCGACCAGGAAAGTAATTTCATTCAGAATTGGACTGGACCAGCTTTCTTCTGTTGGCCAATTACAATTCTGGTGGAATCTGTCATCACGCAAAGATGGAAGTAAGCCAAATAGGTACAGTTTTTTATATCTTCTCTATAAAAGCAAAGGTTGGCTTACTTTCATTCTTGATTCCAAATAATTTAAGCCCGTAATCAGAGAAGGCCAACAAAGGAGAGATGGCCTCGTTGACATATTAAAGAAATTTCAAAATATTTTGCTAAATTTTCAAGATTCCGGGAGCGATTACGACGAAACCCGCAGTCGACAAAAATGTGCAAGAAATATTGGCTTTCAGGTGACACCAAGCACTGATTTTGCTTAAAAACTGACATGATGGCCCACTCTAATTCTAGGTCACCGATATGTTCGCCTGTGCAATTGAGCATCAGACGTTGGGAAAAACAGATGGCGCTGCCTCATCCCATGATTTTCGATTCTTTTGCATAACGCTGCATGGAGTATTGAAAACCGTTTTTCGCCTCTACGAAAAGACCACTCGATAGATGCTTGTGTAAATATCGTTTTTTGCATCACTTGTTGTTCCCATAGTATCTTCTCCATCTCTGCTGTTTATATCCACTTTCTCTGTTTTATTTTGTGTGTATGAACCTATTCAAGGATACAAGATATGTGTTTCCTCTTATGTGTCTCTTGGATAAAGATACTGATGTCCTTTGCATGCCAGTTGTTGCTATTTGGTTGCATTTTATATTCCGTTATAGGGGTTTTCATGCTAACAGGTGCGAAATGCGCTCAAAAGTGAGCAAAAAGGAAATGAGCATCCCGATATATGTGCGGGGCCTGGAAATGGAAGAATTAAAGCCACGAAATGTCTTAATGCGACGAAATGCCTTGTCATCCGTCATAGGACGACATGGTGCCTCGTTGTCTGTCAAGGAGACGACATGTCTTATCGCCCGGCGAAATCTTTAAAAAAGAAATAATAAATAAATAAGCAAACCGGATTTAGAAAATACGCATACTGACTTTAATGGATGATATTTCAGATGCAAAAAATGAAATGCTGGAATACTTAAAGCAAAACAAAACAAAACGAAACAATTCGAAACTGAACAATGGCGTCGATGTAATAAAAAAAAGGTCTTCTAAAAATGTGATGATTTCGTGTTCTAGTAACTGTTTGGTGCTGATTGCTATAAGTACTGCGGCCTTTCACCTAATGGCCTACCGTTTCATTGTTTTGGGCCAATTCTTCACACAAATACGACTACATTTCATTGCTACAACTGGCTAACATTGAAATATTTGCGGTAAGAAATTGGCCCAGAAAGTAGGATTTGCTATCAAAGCAAGCAAATTGCTATTTCACCTCTCACTTTGGGAGCTATTCTCCCGCCGCTGAGGGTTCGCGAAGCTCGTTTTCGCATTGCGGTATGGGTAAAGCGATGGAATGTTCCGTGGACATCAAGAAAACTTGCGTTTTTACCTTTTATGCACCCGGAAAATTTACCTCGTGATCTTTTCCATTTGTACGGTTACCATGACTTTGTCTTGTCTAGCGCTCACTCTTGCCTGTCAATATTGATTGCTCAGAAAACGCCGCCCCCCGAGGAAAAGCACAAAAGCAATTGCGAGTTTGAGCAAATAAAAATACTCAGACATTCAAAATACTCGGGCCATAAGAGTTTTTTGTCAGACATTTGAAGCACGGGCAATGTTATTCCCCAACCCGTAAGAGCTGTTGAATGCATTCTTTCATGCAATGTGTTTTGCGGCGCATACGAAATGGGGAATTACATGGCCCCGTGCTTCAAAACTCTGAAAAAATCGCCTATGGCCCGGGTATTCAGAATGGCTCCGTATAGTCAATGCCTGAGTGACAAATAGTTTTCCCAGCCGTCTATACTCAAATGCTCCTTGGAAAGTGAAAACGTTTATTTCCGCCGACACGACCCCTTCACTCGCATGCTAAGCCTCGTAATTTGCCATAATTTTCGCTGATCCAACAATTATTTTTCGTTCTGCCATTCAAATACTGATTTTCATAGAAGAGGGTGACATCCTGTGCGGAAAGCATTACCGGGCTCAGTAATATCACACCGCAAGAAATACTTGTGGGTGGAGTACGTATACTCTATATCGAATGTACAGAACAGGTCCGCAATTCAAATGGTCATACCATGTGTCAGCTGTTTAGCCATAATGTTGCTTACTGCCATAGGTTCCATACACCGGCTGTGGCTGGTACGAGCTGCGATAGTAGACTTTTGGCGGGTACCGCTTCTTCCGATAGCTCTTCGGGTCAGAATCCTCGTCCGATTCGAATCCCGTCAAAGATATTTTCGGTCCGGTGAATGAGATCGTGAAGGGCGTCCGTTTCGGCCTTGAGCGTCCAATTTGGAAAACCAGGAATTTGCTGGGGCCCAGGCTGCTTTCCATGCTGACTCCGAACTCCTGCCTGGAATTTGATTCCAGTCCGTGAATCTCCGGTTCGTCGGGGTCGTCCTTAAGGTTTGATTCCAGCTTGATTGCGAACGATGACGTTTGGTCGTGAAGGTCCGGCTCGCCATTCTTCTGCTCCTCGGCATTCGGGGCTCCTTCGAGCGTTTCTTGCTGCCGCTTAGCTTTGACCTTTGACACGCCGTCCGAATCTGACATCTTTATCTTGAGCGGATCCATCTCGAACTCCCACCTCTTTGGAATCGCAATGCGGTCGACTTTGGACGGCTTCCTCGGCGGTTCATCGCTTGTATCGAGATCATACAGATCAAACAGCTTGAATATTTTGCTACCTCTTAGGTTAAGCGGAGTGCCTGGTTTAGGTTTTGAAGACCTAGATGAGTTCTGCCTTTGACCTCCCAACTCCTCAGGTGTGATGATGTCAATTAGGGCCGCTGAACTCTCAGGTATGCTCCGAGTGACCTTTGTGCTTCTACTAGATTCGCCAGTCTCTGCTTTAACCTTCCCAGCATCTTCTTCCGCTTTGACCTCGATGGCGTCGGGCTCCTTTGCTGTGTTTGGCCCTGTTTCCGTCCCGTTACTTCCAGCTTCGTCTCCTAGAAGAACTAGCAGAAGGTGCGATCGTTTCTTTACGAGGTCACCCTGCAATTCGGTGTCCGGAGCCTGAATCTGGCATTCTACTTTGGTGCAGTTCACATTTTCTGATCCTGCGCCGAAAAGTTATTAAGCAGAGAAAACATTAAAGATTAGCAATCCCACCTGTAGAGTAAACTAGAATATTTATACTGATCGGGATACCCGCAATATAAAAACCAAAATGGGAGTTATACGAAGGGCGTTAGAAAAGTTTTTGGCATCACCCTGTAGTTCAAAAAATATTGACGATGTCAAGATTTCGTTTAGCTTTGGCCTACAAAATACTCTCCAGCTCTCGCCCTACAAATTTACAGGGGTCCAATCCAACCTTCCATGGGCAGAATGGTACTTAGATTAGGGTGAGTTCCATATAGCTCTGAAACTTTTGCTTTGGCAATGTCCTCAATACGTGAACATGGTTTTTCTGCCATGTTGTTTTCAATTTTTGTTTAACAACCAAATATTGCTGGCACCAAATCTGGACTATATGTATATATAGGCTTCAGGAGGCAGCAAGTTGATGTGGTGCCAAAAACCTATAAAACTTGGGCAATTGTCGTGCAAAAGGGAATGTTCAAGATTTCTAGACGAAACCAAAAGCAGTATTTTCAGAGCTCTGAAACACACCCTCATCTATTTACCGCCATGGTATGAAAAATTGGCATAGATGTCTGTAAATTTGTGCTGAAAGAGCTGCAGAAATATTTGAAGACCTGCACTAAACAAAATATTGATAGCGGTAAGATTTTCTGAATTACAGGGTGATGTCAAAAACTTTTCGAACGCCGCACGCGTAAAACTCAAGAGGAGAGCTCTCAGTTTGGAGAGTGTGTGTTCTGCAAGGTATTCCAAAGAGACAATATGTTTCAAAATTCGCTCAGTCCCCAATTCGTAGACTAGTGCCCAAAAAGTCCCCAAAAGTATTATCGCACAGCTCACATTTTCGGGGAGTATGTTTCGCACGGTAAACGAAAGTGAAATGATTCACACATTTGAAGTTGGGGAAGTTGATGAATGGATTGTCCGGTAAACCTAGCCCCGCACAGAGCTGTACTGCCACGGGCAAATGAATTGAAAAATTATAGCAACAGTGGACTACAATAACGTACGAGTTCTAACGTGCACCTTCTTATTCTCATCTCGCCAAATTGGGAGTAATTGATTGAAAAAAAAAAAATACGGGGAACAAAGCAATTAAAGACAGACTTTTTTCGATGACCGATTCGCAGTGGTACAATCGTAGTCAAAAGGGATAATGCTGTTGCGGGTGTCATATTTTCAGCGTTATATGAGCCTTTCACTACAGGTGTGATAAGGAAACTAAAATAACAACCACTGCAGCCGTCCCAAAAATGATCGTCACCTTATTCGAACCGAAAAAATATATAGGCGATTAAAAAGTTACGATATTGGTGCACCGTTTCTTAACGAATTTCGTAGCAGTGACGGTCACTTAAGTGACGGTGAGTTATCCGCCAATCAACGAATACACGCCCTTCCCGTTAGGAAACAATACCTTTAAATCCTTGTTACTCCTGAACCGATGCGCGCACATTGCCTTCAATGTATCAATAGAGCACAAAACAGAAGTAACGCTGGCCAATCAAATGCGCTTTTCACATTTTGAGAAAATTCCAGCTTCATTCCGGCTTCACTTTCATTTCCGGGAGATAATCCAATCCGTGGGGTGATCCAGTGTGGATTAACGCTAATCCGAGGTTGGGAAGTAAATTTTCGCCATTTTCTTCAATGGAAAAAATTTACTCCGCAACCACGTATTAACGTTAATCCACACTGGATCACCCCACGGAATGAGCACTAAAATAATCCAGTGAGCACTAAAATAATCCAATGAGCACTAAATAAACTTGGACACAACTTCGTACAATAATAATAATGCAGCATTTTTGATTTTCAGCTTTTACGTTGAAAATCGATCGGTTGGGTACAGGACCTGACGAGCGCAATTTCTGCGATTTTTGATCGATCTTACCTGTAACGACATCGGTCAAATTGGCCGTTGCCTCTGCGCTTAAAATTGCTGATTCGAGAAACACCTGCGAGAAGTTCGACTGGACCAATTCGGTGCTTGGAGCTGGCTGTTGATCACCTGCTGATATCTGACCACCAGTGGAATCGGACCCTCGGAATTTGAATCGGGAATTTTCGCAATACTTGGAGAGCTAAAATTATATTTTACACGTGATGAGAACAGAAGAGACATACCCGTTACCTTCAAAAAAAAAAAAAAAAACAAAACAAAAAAGCAAAAATGCAATGGGAATTAGTTCTCCTGATCCTTCTGTTGTTCACGTGAGAAGATCCCACCCACAATTTCACCCCGTTTTCTTCTGGTGGTAGTGTCATTAATCACTGCCCTTCGCGATTTGTGAAAAAACGGTAGACTCTGTGGATCAGTGGATAAGTGGTGGATTAGTGGTGGATAAGTGACGGATAAGTGGCGGATAAGTGACGGATAAATGACGGATAAGTGACGGATAAGTGACGCATAATTGATGGATAAGTGACAGATAAGTGTGTGGCTAAGTGGTGGATAAGTGACCGAAATGGTAACACTTCGGAACACCTGACCACATGTGGATTCGGCAATTTTCCGGAGCGATATTCCTTATTATTCGCAGTTAAAGCTATCCCTATCCTGACATAACCTCTCCCCCTTTGCCAAAAAGATTAGATGAATGTGGTTGGTTTGCTAGGTGCAGTAGGCGGGGAGAGGTTAGGTCAGGTTTGCTTTAATAGCTTTAATAGCTTTAATAGCTTTAAAACATATAAGGAATACCACACGTCCGGATAATTGCCCAATCCACATGTAGTCAGGCATTCCGAAGTGTTACCACAGGAATTTTAAATGACAACGATCAAAAGCCAGATAATCACTTGCAACAGTAACAATCTACCACGAGAATTTCTGCGTAAATAGGTAATGCAATTCAATTATGGGGATCCCTACGTGAATCACCCTATATATACGTTTGAAGACTTCTTTTTTCGGTGGCAAGTCATGAAATGCTTTCGAAAAAGGTTGTTTCTCAACTGTGTTATCATACCGACTGTTTTCCCCTTTTTATCTTAACTTTTTGCATCCTCCTTTAGATAAAAAATATTAGCTTTTATCTATAACTGACAGTTGCACTGCTGGACGTGGGATGTGTCAACTGTGTTATATCAGGCTTAATTGGCGCTTCCAACATTTTCTAAACTGCCTATAATTGGTTTTGTTATACCCATAGTTAACTGTTTTAGACCAAAAATACTTTGCGTCTGGTTTAAAAGCAATATCGAACGATAGCTCGATTTCTATTCGCATATCATAACGTCTACAATGGAATGACAATTCGATGACTTTTCTATATGGTCAAAGGTGTGGGTCGCAAAGGTCAAAACACATGGAAACGGTTGCCAGAAAGCTGGTTCATTCTTGAATTTATTGGCCGGAATCTGAAAGACTTATCCTGAAGCCAGGAAAAAGCAAATGTCGCCATACGGCACTTCCCATTGTGAATATGCATAGGGTGAGTGGGATCCCGTGAAGGCTTGAGGTGGCAAACCTTGAAAAAATTCAGCTCCGAGCAGACAGGACGATTTTTGGCACTATACATACGCCAGTGTTTTTGCAATGCTCTCCACATCACGACTTCCGGTGCTCTCCCGACGCCGTCGTGACCATCGCCTTACATTTTTTTACTGGTATCCTTCTCCAAGAAGTTGATGCCCGCTTTCCGCTTGGGTACTTAGCCGTTACAACGTCGCACCAACAACGGTCATATAGTTTTCCCTTGATCTCTTAGTGGTCACTTATAAACTCGTTTTCTCTTTACACAGCACTCATAGAAAAAAGCGGCGGTAAGTTAGGCCTTTGAGGTTCTTTGAGAATGTCTCTCCACGGGTCACCTCAAAGGCCTTTATAAGGAACCCCAAATGAAAGCCTTATAAAAAACCATCAAATGGGGTGACTTTGAACTGCTTCTCGTGTTCCTCTCTGAGAACGTGTCATGGCCTTTCCAATGGTAATAATAAAGCTTATCAACGTTCTTTGATTGCTGAGAGCACGTTATCTTATTCTGCCATAACAGTGCTATCAAAAAGCTTTTAGCATGGCTTAATAACATTCTCAGGGGTGTTTTGAGCTGCCTTGGATGGTATTTGTCGAACTCTATTGTGGACGTTTGTAGTAACTTCCATATTCTTTGATGGCCATTGTGGTGGAATCTCTCGTTGCCACCACTGGCTTTAAATAA
Source organism: Sinentomon sp. SZTP_YWyxl (assembly GCA_030068105.1). Taxonomy (NCBI): domain Eukaryota; kingdom Metazoa; phylum Arthropoda; class Protura; order Sinentomata; family Sinentomidae; genus Sinentomon; species Sinentomon sp. SZTP_YWyxl. Next base: position 20,519 of record JASGXE010006338.1, read on the forward strand.
GATTTCTGCAACGTTTTATGTGACCTTAGGAAGTCCTTTCATACCCACTCCACATGCATTTTATACCTCCTTCGATATTCTTTGATACCCACTCCAAGAGCATTTTGGGCCC
>JASGXE010006339.1:0-20655 GCA_030068105.1 Sinentomon sp. SZTP_YWyxl
AATGTTAGATTTATGGGTCTTTCAGCATTTTAACCTTTCAAAGTTGAGTGATAAACTTATTTCGAGGGGTGGACGAGTCTGAATGGCGGGAGAAAGAATTGGGGAATGAACACAATAATATCATAGCGGGATCCCCATATCGCAATGATTGGAGGGTGATTTATGGCCATGGCCACAATCATTAAACTTGCCTTTGTTCTTTCCTTTCCTCTGTCTTATGACATTTTGACAAGCAAATTTGAGTCTTTTGACAGCTGAAATGTCTTTGTGAAGACAAGAGCGCCGCTGAATTGGGAACTTTCTTTTGCTGGTTTTTCCGTCGTCTCTGAACTTTGGCCTTTCCTGCCCATGTTGCTTGTGATGCTGGCGGATCTTGGCTTGGATGCTTCAGCGAAAGTGGCTGACCCGTCTGCTGTGCCCGCCAATAGAGCCTTTTCGAAGCCACAAGGTTTTCAGATTCCATCGAATGCTAAAGTTACACGAGCCTATTGAGAGGAGATCAGGAGAAGTTAACAGTTGGATCATTTTTGAAAAACATTCTTCTGCTGATCAATTCCTGGAAATCCGTTAGTTTGTCTTTCTTCCAATCAATCAAATGAAATTCCACGGGTTTACTTTTTGTCTTATTCCTTGTCTTTCTTTTCAGTGCATCAAGGGCTGTTTGTCGTGGAACGTCAGTGAAGCGCAGTCCTCAACCAGCGGTTGCGACGAGTCAGACGCAAGTTCATTTTCACCACTGATTATTTGTTTGTTAATTGCCTTATTAACAAATCCTGCTTTTCGTTATGGAATCGGGGAGATGAGCCTGTTTGATACCAAACGTTTGTGGGTGGTGTTTCAAAAAGGTGCAACGAAATGATAACACAATCCGCGGCCGTATTTTTCACGTGATGGTGTGGTGACTCGGAATTAAGTCACCGCGCAACAATCACAGATTTGCAAATGGCAATAATATCGTGTCCATCAGGATGTAGGCTATAAAGCTGGAATGTGCGAACAGGTATGTTGCACTGCACCCCGTCCTAGCGACTGACCGAACGTTGAGAAAGTTGAATAAGGCTTCCTGCACCAAGGCGTTGACTCCTTTCGTGACGAATGAATTGCGCAAAAATCCTTTCTTGTTCCGAAATTGTGAGCACAAAATTTGAAAGCATAAATTGCAGGTAGAAAGAAGCTTTTTTTCGCAAAAAATCCTTTTTTGAACCTTTTTCCACAAGGCCCCAAAATAGCCCCACTCCATTTGTTAAGGGTTTGGCCGCGGATTTTATGGCGCTGTTTTAAATCTTGGGCCAACAATGTGTGGTATTGCATGCCGTCATATACGTGAACCAAAATGTAAAAACCGATTTTTTTTCAAATTCAAATGAAATGATTTTCAAATTGCTTACCCAAAAATGACCACGTGAGTGTAGACAGCTCATCAATGTCCCTCCAAGTGCCAACTGTCTCTCTGATTCATCCTGAACTGCGTCTGTGGTTTCCGGAACAAATGGGGTGTTCCCCTCGAAGTTTGGAAACGACTCCGCTGCTTTGGAGTGCTGGGCGTTTTCAAAGCATTTTTTCTCTTCCACGACCACCCTGTCTATTTGCTTCAGTTTCGAATCGGATCTTGCGGTACGGTGGTGGAGTTATTTGCACAACAACTGAGCAAACATATCAGCGCCTCGCGCGCAAGGAAATCTCAGCAGAGAGCGGGCGTTTTCGTTGTTCGAACAAAAACGAACAACTTCATGTTCGCGGTGTTCTCTCTCATTCTCTCAAATGTGCTTTGACATGAACACACGATTTCTGGAAAAAAAAATGTCAATGATCGCGCGCAGGCGCAAGCCATTGACGGGTGACATGCCCGTGAACATGGGTGCATTCCACGCCATGTGGCAGACAAAAAGATGTTTTGCCATCTGCGAGCTTAATTTTTTCAGTGATTTTTTGACGCTGGGCAAACTTTTTCAGAAAACTAAAAATCTTGTATATTGAATCAAGATTAAGCTTCGAAAAAAGGCATCTTTGAATCCATTGCTTGCTTCAAGAATCCGAGAATTGCATATGGTTGCACACTTTTGTTTTGCCTCTAACTATAGCAGATAGGCACCTTCGTAATTTGTACCTCGCAAGGACATGAGAAGCAAAGAAGGATGTTTTGGGGAGATGCACTTTTGTGCTCAAATCTTTGTAGTTGGTTTGGTTGGACAGTTCCCAACACACCAAAAGAAGCGAAGCTTGAAACACGTCAAAAGCGGAGCCTGGAACACTTTAAGAAACGGGGAGCTCGATACACATCAAAGGAATGCTCGCGGCGTTGCACTCCGAAAGAAACGGAGCTCACAACACGCACCAAAAGAAACGGAGCTCACAACACACCAAAAGAAACGGAGCTCGAAACACACCAAATGAAACGGAAAGAGAAACGGAGCTCGCAATTCGCACCAAAAGAAACTGGAGTTCGCACACAAAGAGCTCGCAACACATCAACGGAGCTGGAGCTCGCAACACACCAAAAAGAAAAAAAGAAACATCAAACGGAACTCGATCCTCGCAACACACCAGACAAATGGAGCTCGCATCACACCAAAAGAAACTGAGCTTTTGCAGCTTTACACCAAAAGAAACAGAGCTCGCAACACGCCTAAAGAAACGTGGCTTGCAATTCACCAAAAATGGATCTCGGTCTCGCAACACCAAAAAAACTGAGCTCGTAACGCGCAACACACCGAACGAAACGGGAAGTTCGATTTTCTGTCTTTGGTGCTTTGGAACTTGCGTGTCAAGCATTGCCTTCACGTTTCCAAGGAAGAGGAATGCAAACTCCTTCCTCGTTTTTGCGTTTTGAAGAGCATTTGGACATGGCATTTCTCAGCTTTTTCGAACAACTGAATGTGTGCCGGATATGTTGACAGCGGGCAATTCACTTTTCGTGTATTTTTTCAGCCCATTCCAAAAAATGTTCCAAGATGTGCCAAGATGATGGAAGATGTTTCGCAATGCCCGCCGGTTTTCCCTCCTTGATGGAAAAATTAACTCACTTGTACACTCAATCTGGCTAAAATCCATAATTTTGTTCCAATGACAAAAAGGACCCATAGACAAATCAAAGCGCTGAAAAAGGCAATGGAACCATGAAGATGTTCCTGCAATTTATTTTCGTCACACTTATTTACGACGCACAGGATTTAAACATCAGAAACAAAACAAGTTATTTTTGCATTCCTGGCATTTCCGAAGCCTGAAACATGTTTCCCAAAAGAATCGACTTGTTGCGGACACAGACGTGACAACATTCTTCGAATTTCGAATGTTTGTTTGGAATGCATTCATTCTGGAATTTTTTTTTTGTTCATTCAGAATTCTTTCCCAATTCATTCATTTTTGAAAACCACCCAATGGCCAATTCGCGCTTTGCTTGTCACAGGATCTGACATTCTGTTGTGAAACCAGCATGATTCATCTCCTCTCGCATCCCCATTGCATTGACATTGCAATATGATTGGAGTTTTGGCAGTCGTCGTTTTGCAATTATGTCACAATTTGGTGTTTTTTATTTGATTTTTTTTAGGACTCATCGAACAACAGCAGTGATGTCAGCACTTTTGAAAGAAGCAGTATCTTTTTTCAACTTGGCTGCTCAATTGCGAAAGAACTGTACCTCAGTGATATCTATGGTACGTTTCAAGAAATGAAGGTATTTTTTGTTATTTCTGAATTCTGGTGTACACTTGTAACTTCTTGTGTTAAAACGCCACATTCCGATTTCTTCTGAGTATGAGGCTGCCTGCGTGAAGCCTTTATGTATTATTGTTAAACGCAATGTCTTTTAACGGATTTGAAAAAAAGTTTTTGTTTGCAATCCGGCGGATGTCAAAACCGTCAACTGGCCATTCTTTTTTCGAGTTACACGGCAGTTCTGGGTTCTGATCGTCTTCGTCATTAGTTTGCAGGTATACTATATCTGCACCCCAATATTTACGTTTTCTTTGCACTTTCTTTATAGCCAAAATCGGTGTGCCTCCTGCTCCCATCATTGCACCGGATTCTGCCACAAACGAATCAGTTTTTCTTCAATGGTCTGTCAAGATGCGTTCCCCGGGACTGAAATTTCTGGTTCAATCGTGCCATTGGGATGGCAACGACGATGAATCATTCTTGGGTGAACAGAGAAGAACCAAGCGGAAAAGTGTCCTTATAAGGCGAAATTTGGCCGATGGCAGCGCAGAGGGGAATTGCAGCTGGAAATATCACATGAAGGATGTTCCATTTGCTGAAACGAGCAGGGAAGTACAGGGATTGATGCCCTTTGTCGTGTACAAGGTAAGGAGAAAAAAATTTACTGGACTTGTTTCAACTAAGTGTGGTTTCGGTTTTAATTTTATTCGTTATATTTTTTTCGATACATATTATTTCTTCGTTTTTTTATATTTTATTCGTTATATTCTATTCGTTCTTTGTATTTTATCTTTACTTTATCTTTTCCGTTGTCTTATACGTATTTTATCTCATCGAATGTTTGTGGTGGACACATTTTTAAAATGCCGTTGTTTGCCAATAGAGTTTCCCAGCGGAAGATTTTCTCGAAACTAGCACGCCGACGGTGATTGCCTTACACACGTGTATTGAAACAGCCAGGTTGCACTGACGTTTTGCTAAGAATGTGTGATGCGGTGATTTTTGCATGGAAAAGATTATTTCTCACGTCGTCTTTGCATTCGCTTATTTGGGTTCATCAGTGAGCGTTGTTGATGTTGTGGATCCACTCCACAATGGCATCTGAAACGTTTGCTCCATGAACTGAAACAGTACCTTCTTCATTCTTGTCTTCTGGCTTCAATTGAGGATGCCTTTCCATGCACACCGCCTTTTATCACAAATTATTTTTTACTTTCTATTTATGAAAACTTGATGTTTTCTGCTGGGTGACCCAAAAAGGAAAGTGAAAATTCGCATCTGTCAGTTAGCGTGTGGTTGGGCTTTGGGGGCTTGACTTTCATTTGGTGTTTTTCTGGGTACCAGAAGGCTCATGCTTCATCCTCCTGTGGATTATCCCTTCAATCAAACCCTTCGTTTTTTGCATATTTTTACACATCCAACATCAACATAACCTGGACGAGTGGAGGACGACAAACGTGATTTTTGCGAGATCATCCAACTTTCAATTTTCCACAAATGGTCAGTCAGAACCCTATCTTTTTTTGCATTTAATCCGTTGGGATGATGAGGACAGAAAGAGTTGAGTTTTCATAAATCTGAGGGGGTGTGGGAATTAAGAGTTGCGAGACAAGAGTTTCCTGAGCAGATGTGTTTCAGAATTGCCTGTCAATTTGGCCTGTTTTTTCTTTGTGTGTATCGTCTCTGATATACGTATGCCAGAATTTTTATTTGGGTTGTTGTGTTGTTTCTCACTTTTCAGTTCAGGATAGCATGGATTTTTGTGAGGGATCATGCTCTGATGTCTCACCCAAGTGAAGCCATAAGAACATTGCCATCAGGTGTTCCTTCTATTCCACCAACGGAGCTGGTGGTCACTGCGATTGGTCACAGAAGAATCTCAATCAGCTGGAACAGGCCGCGGTTCACAAACGGACCCATTGTGGCATATCTTTTGAGATTGGTGGATCCACATGGATCGGTTACAGTAAAAGTGAGCCGGTTTTAAAAAATGGAATTTTTTGTCAAACCATCCGTGTCCCTGGCTGAGTGGCTGCATGTGAAAACCCAAGTTCATGGGCGTGATTTGTGGTTACTTCTAGTTATTTCGAAATTTTCAGTTGACAAAATCTGAAGTAACCTCACCAACTGTTACTTATTTTCAACATTCTGCTTGGCAACAAGCTTGAAATAAGCATTAAGCTTGGCAATATTATACTTGCTGTAAACCCAAGTGCAACCGTTTGTCGCTTTTCTTTTTTCATCGTTTGAATTTCATGACATGCATTGAAGGATGCAGGTGTGATCTTGAAAATATTGAATGAAGCCTTCGATTGGTGTTTCAGTTTTCAAAACTGCGTGTGAAGTAAACTGGGTGGCAATTTGAAGCCATGGTGGAAAATTCTGTAATGCAAAAGTCGTGCATGGGAATTCAACCTGTTTGATGGTCAGTGCGAAAAATATGTAAAAGTCAGGAATGTCGGTTGAGTTGGAAATTTTGTGGCAGTGGCCATCGACATTCGATTTACCTTCTGAGCAGGGCTGTACGCTTGTGTACCAGGAATGGGGCAATTCAATAAGAGGGCAAACTTCTGACTGAAAGTCAGAGATAACAGCAATTTCAAGTTTGCAGAAAGCAGATAGCCGTCGATTTCATCATGGTAGTTTCTGGGCGGGAGCAGAAATGGCTGGCTCCACTGACAACGACGACCATACTCGACTCACGAGAAGGTGCAGTTGTAGTGAAACGACTTGACCATCCGGTACACTCATATACTGCCCCCCTCAAGTACCGCCCCATTCAAGTGACTTTTTCGCCTCCTTTGCCCGATCAAAAGGAAATTGAAAAAATCTCTTACATATATTCAGATCCATGGAAAGATGACTGACCAGATGTAATCAAACGAACACTTTTCAAAGAAGTAGCAGAACAGTGGCAGCCCGCATCCCGCAGAAGGAAGCTCCGTGAAAACAAATTCAACTTTCTTCAGCATTTGATCATATGTTTGTTATTTCTCGTCATTTCTCGTCATTTCTTTAAACTTTTTCCTACCAGGACCATTCGGCCTACAACACCGACAATTTCTATGTGTTTGATAACTTGGAGCCCCAGCAGATTTACAACGTTTCCGTTTCGGTAAGGAACGGTGTTGGAGAAGGACCAGCAGAATCCAGGACGGTCAGAACATTGCCTGAACCTCAGCGTAAGCATCTGTGGCAACATTTTTGCCCATTCGTCTTTTGCTGTTTTTGTTTGATCCCTGAAACTTTTCATTTTCGTTCGGAAAATAACTCACTTTTTCAGCGACCAAGACTCCCTCACATACCTATCTCACAGATCACGTCACGACTCACGACATCTAAATTTGTGAACATTGAGACATTTTGAAAACATGGAAAAAGCCTTCCCTTTTTTGCTCTCTCCGTGTGAGTCTGTCATTTGGGAATGGTTTTCTTCCCAAACATAAATCCGTGAACATGGACTCAATGCAGCCTTTGGCCAAATTCCCAAAAGGATAGACAGATAGACATGTCATTTAGTAAAAAATGGACTTTTCCAACAATCTCGGACAATCAATCTAAGTCATGCCACTCAGATCTCAGAGTGTATACAAAAGGATTTTCTTTGTCAAAACACCAGAACACCGAATGTTATTCCCTGGACTGCTGGAGCTGAATGTATACATATGAGGTACAGGGCATTAATTTTTTAACTTTTTTGTGGAAAAGCCGAAAATCATCATTTTTTGTCTTTGTTTTTTTTTGTATGTAGCTGCAAACAAAGAACCAGCTGTGATCATTCTGTGCTCTTCGACCTCTTTGCTGCAGCAGTCTCTCGACATTGTTGAAGATCCGCTGATCATTTACAAGTCTTCAGTTGAATTGAGAGGTTTGTTGAATTGAGAGGTTTGTTTGGACTCCTTGCTGACCGAATACCCAAACATATGATCATTGATCATGGCCAGCTTTATTTTGGCCATGATTTCAGATTTGCTCCTCCAGACTCATGCAACTATTCTCAGGCATTCCGTATTTTGTGGGCACATGATACAATGTCTCTCCAACATTTGCTTTTTATTTTTCGGCATTGCGAGTATTTTGTGACATCGTCATTCCCCAGCAACAACTATTCTTCGTTTTGTTCAGAACATGTTTTCTTCCAGGCGGCGTTGTCCAATGGGGTATTTCTGCTCAGTTCACCTACAATTATTGCCTTTTTATTCATTGCCTTCAGCTTCAGCCAAGATTCCTAGGATTCAGGAAAAGTTGCTCTTTCGCTTTGTCACATGACATTAGTTGTTTGTGATTTCCAGCGGTGGCAGATTCAACCCTCTGTGAACGGTACCGACTGCCGACTGGATTCTGGGACAGCGCCCCTGATGGAAGTCCTAATGGGAGGGAGGGAGTCCACCAGAAGTTTCAGAAATTTTGAAATTTTGGGTTAATTTTGAGTGCAAAATTGTAGGTTGTACATGAAAAAGTGCAAACAGGACATTTTTCCCCGGCATGGGGTGTATTTGCCCCCTGTACACGACATCCGCCCTTGATTATCAGACGGATTGAGGAGAAAGCTGCCCATTTCCACTTTTCTTCTTACATCTTTGAGGTATTGCCGAATTTTTTCTGACAACTTATGAGGATTTCTTATCATTTTTTTCAATAAAAATCTGATTCATCAGTGAATTGATGTGAGAGTTACATTTATAGTTCACATATCAAAATAATTATTATGAGTTCTCAAACTCAACCCATGTGATGACTTGCAAGTTTTATCACAAACAGTCTTTGTTTTTTTTTTTGTTTATTTATTGGAGAATGGTTATTTTTTACTATCATTTGCAGCAATGGACATCCTGGTTAAGGACAGAAAAGCGTTCGTTGTCACCAAGACCAATGCAGTTTTGTCTGTCACCCTGCCTCCTTTGACAACTTCACTCCCCTCAAATTCGATGGAGCCAAAAGTTGCTGTGATACTCAATTATGGCAACACGGACAGCGGACTTGTGAAGCTTTCTGATATTTCTGTTGATTGGCTGAACAGAAAGTTATATCTTGTCGGTCAGCATGCCATCGGGAAACATTCGTTTTGGGCTGTGATGCATTGTAATGAAACCGGTCAAGGAGTTGAATACATTTTCAGGGAATTGATCCACCGTCCTCATTATTTGAAAGTAGATCCATTCACAGGGTAAGGAAATGTATGATTTTGAATAGTGTTCCAAAAATGATCACTTTCCATCCTTCCTCAATTTTAAAATTCAATTTGCCAAGTGCCCATTACCATTCTTTTTCAAGAACGTTTAATTTTTCTTGGCACTGGCAATGGTTCGAAGTTGAAACTTGAAACTCAAACAAATGCTTTTGTATAAAAGGTGAACGACAAGAAGAAAATGAGCTGCATTGTGATCACAAGAAAGACCCAAAAGTTAAGAACTTAGAAGGCGAAATCTTTTGGGAGTGCATGCGTACATTCATCAGCTCACAGTTGCCATCGTGTGCAAAAGTTTACTTAATTGGCGTAGGAGCAAGGCTCCCGAGTTTTCCTGCCTGTTTGGCAGAGGTTTGGCGAACAAATTGTTCCACATTTGAGAATCAGTGACGAGTGGATTTCTTCCGAAAGATCTCCCATACAGCCTCTTTATCTGAAGTCTGGTCACAGAGGATTTTTTTTTTCCTTTTTTCATAGCGAAAAAATCTTCTTGGCCAAATTTCGCCTCTTTATCTCCTCTCTATCTTGGCGGGATTTTAAAAAAGTCTGTTGCCCCTTGAATATTTTTGGTTTATTAACTTCATTATTTTTTTCTTCGAGCTCAGTTGGATTGCTGCTTTTTTCAGTTCATTGTTTCCTTTGGAGCGTTCTTTTTCTCCTGTTTCTCTTTGCCTCAAGTCTTCTACGAGAACTTGCAGCGTGTGTTCATTGCGGCTTGCATCGTTGTTCAATCGGCTCACGGGTAGCATCATAGAAGAAAAAGAAAAGAAAGCGTGCAGTGCACTTTGAACTGGGGAGCGCTGTGTCATTTTAGTTGAGAAATGCTGTAATTGGTGCAGAAATCCAGTTGGCTTTTTTCTTGGTTCTTGGCACACGGCAATGCGAGAAAAGTGGCACAATGCCCGCACGTCTTAACAGTGGCTTGCTGTCAACTGAGGAGAATTGAAACCTTTGGCAAATTTTTTCCGGGGATTGTTTTTCCTTTTCCAATGTTGCATGCAGGCGAATCACTTCACTTTGCAAAAAGGTGCCAAAAGGCATCCAAAGTGAAAACATATCATGATTCTTTGACACTGCATCCCAGCACTTGCCTGTCACTTACACATTCATTTGGGTCTTGCTGAGAAAAAATGAAAAAAGTAACTCTGTTGAAGTGCCAAAAATAACTGAATAAATTTTGAACACAAAATAACCGAATGGGCTTTTTTATGCTTTCTTGACGAATGCACCTTTTTATGTGAATGCACCTTTTTATGTTTTGTTTTTCTGCAAAATGTTGTTGCAGGTTTTTGTTCTGGATTGAAAGGCACAAGAAATATGATACGCTGATGAAGGTGGATTTGGCATTTGATAGTCAGAAGCCAAATAAGAAAGTTCATCTCCTGCAGAGGCCAGGTTTGGGACCTTTCCTGGTTGACCATGCCAACTTTAGACTTCTGGTTGCAACAAAGGCAGAAAAATCAATATTGTCGGTTTCATTTGGAGGGTATGTCACTTTTGTTTTTGGAAAATGATGTTTGGGCGAATTTGCCTTTGATCAAACAAAACATGAACTGTTCTCTGATGGTGTTGAATATCCTGGATATCCTGGATATAAAACAATAACAGTGACGCACTTGTTCTCGCCACATTGCAACAATCTGCCTGTCTCACGAACATGGATATGGCAGAGCTCCTGGCAGCAGTTGTGACTATGTCACTGATACTTTTCTTCGTTCACGCTGCCAGTCAAGTTAAACCAGGTTGTCTTGACTAGCAGCGTTTGCAGGTTCTGGTAGGTTCATCCATCTGAGAGAGACTGTGTGGTGGGGGCAATTCAACGTGTCTGTCGAAAATCCATGGTTTTTTGTGGTTCAAACTGACTTGTACACAATTATTTGGCAAAAAATAGAGTTTTGTCCTGCAAAAGTGCACTGTGCAAACCAACACCAAGAAAAGTGGCAAAAATACCTCATGTGGCCAGGCAATTTTCGGCTACCCTTTATTAGCCTTTTATTTGCCTTTATTAGCCTATTTTTACCCTTTTTTGCTTCCCGAGGCAATGCATCACTCTGATTTTATTCTTGATTGTTCTGGAGTGCTTGGTTCCTTCCAGGAACAGCATTCTTCAACTCTTTCTTTCGTGTTTTCTTTTCTTGTGATGTTTTCTCTTCAAACTGATATTCAACTCCTCATGTTCATTCCTGATTGATGTTTGTTTCCTGGAAATGTGTTTGTGTTGCAATTTGTAGGTTCTTTGGCATTTTCCTCCTTTAGGTCTGAAATTGAAGACATACGATCCGCAAACATGCAAAAATCCATGTTTTCCAACATGGTCTCACTGTCATACCACAACAACAGCTTCTACTGGACCACAGGACTGAAGGTGTTCGGAGAAGAGTACCATTCAACGGAGAAACTGTACTTCCACAATTCCTTCCCATTCCTGACTCAGTCCCGCTCCACTGAGAAGTTCTTCAAGTTGGCCATCTTGCATTCTGACTTGCAACCAACACCCAGCCCCCTGATGCCCCCGGAAGGTGTTCAAGCAGTTTTTGGGAGCAACATGATGCATGCAATGTGGAATAAACCACGGAAACTGGAAAACTTTGGTAAGCATCGCTTCGAAACCCTTGGTAAAAAATGCATGTTTTCTTTTTCACTTTGGCTCAGCGTTGCAAAAAATGCAGAGGAATATAAAAGCCATTAAAACTTTGGTCTGGTGGTGAAAGTGCAGACCAGGGCACAGATTTAGCAGTACCTAGTGCTCCTCATTCGAAAAAAATGGACCCAGAAATGCATTATTCATCCCTTTATTTGATTGCTCATTCTGAAAATGAACCAAGTTAGTCTCAATGCATCTGGTTCTGGTCCACCAATAAATAGTTCCCAATCTGATGTATTTTAAGAGGAAGCAGATATTTTTGTTCGTTTCGCAATTTCAACAAACATGTCCTCCAACCTTTCCCAAAAGGAATGAAAAAAATCAATCCAACTTGAAAGAAAATCATGGGAAAATGGAATAAAATAGAATTATTCATTTTGATGGTTTTTATTTTTAAGGCGTTGGTTCGTGGCAAGAATGGCAGTATGATTTACAACTTGATGGTGACGAAGGCAAAAATTCAACCACTTTCCACAAACTAAGTACCAATTCGCTAACCGTCAGACATCTCAATTCTTCAACCAACTATTCCATCAAAGTAAGGGCCATCTCGTCAGCAGCAGCGGGTCCATGGTCACTGATATTCGTCAGCAGGACCTTCGGCAGTCATGGGTTGTCAAACGGAAGTGAAGTGTTGCCAAAGATAATTTGGAGTGAGAATGGAGGAATAATGACTTCGAATATTTTTGGGGAAAATAGCGAAACGATTCTACCAAGGGAGGCCGTTGAGGTTAGTGAGAATAATGTCTAACATCTTCGCCTTTGCCAGAAACGGAGGGGTGCGAGGGAAAAAAACACTTCAACGAGATATCCGAAACAGACATCACAAACTGCATGCAGGTTGGCCTGTTTCAGAAAATCAAGAATACTTTCCATTTTCTCACTGTTTCCTCAATTTGAAAATCGCCAGGGGCCTTCTCATTGAACATGCCCTTGTCTTTTTTTTTACAAATATCTGTTGATAAACATGTTGTTTTGGTAAGGCACATCCATCGCACAGTACTTAGAACGTGCTGGCTGGATGTCTTTTTACAAATATAATATCTATTGATAAACATGGTTGTTGTTTTGGTAAGCACATCCATTGTGCAGTACTTAGAACTTGCTGGCTGGATGTCTTTTTATTGAAAAACATGGTTGTTGTTTTGTTTTGGTAAAGCACATCCATCGCACAGCACTCGTACCTACTTAGAACGTGCTGGCTGGAGACATCATCTTCCGAAATACGTATTGCGTAGTGGAAGTTCTGGGCTAGGTCTGAAGAATCGTAGATTTGTGGGCCTAGATGACAAAAACGAAAAGATCCTCAAATTCCAGGTTGCATTACTGGGCAAGTTCGATATTTCCTCCACCGTTCCGGGGTGCCAGTTCACAAATCCTGCCGCGACTTTTATGGCAGGCCGGGGCCCCAAGCGAGCATTGATTTTTCCGATAGGGGACAGGGTTTGGTCAGGTTCAAAGAGCTTTAAGTGAGAAAAAGAAAATTTTTTCTTGCAAGTGAAGGGCCCCAATCGAACATTCTTGCACAAAACGCTCTCTGCCATCTAAAGTTGCGGCAGGGTTTGTAAAAACGCTTCCGGGAAGCATTTTTCAACAGACACCAACATCAGATGGCAGGCAGGGGCCCCAAGCGATCATTTATCTCCTGAGCGGGAGATAGGGTTGGGAACAGGGTTAGGTCAGGTTCAGATAGGTTATTGAACAATACACAATTCGGGTTTTTCTTGCGAGTATGGTGCCCCAATCGTGCATGCTTGCACAAAATGCTTGCTGCTGCTATCTGTTGCTGGTGTCTGTTGTGTTAGCAGCTTCCGGGAATCCCTGTTCCCCATCATCTGAATGCACTGTTCTCGAGAACAAACACAACGATCCGTGAATGTGGACCAGATTCAGGTAAGTCGAGGTGAAAATGTCGAACCGTTGTCGAATGTTCATGAGTGACGTCAAATTAAAGAATCTCCAAGTTTTTGCACTTCCTTCTTTTGAACCATCAAATTGTTCCAGGTGCATGGGTTGTCATGCAGCAGGGAATGTCAGTTTACTGGAAGCTTATTGTCCAATGTAAAATTTTGAATCAAAGATCAAATTGAATCAGAAGTCTCCTGCCCCGTGTTCACGGTTCCGAGGTACCTTCTGTTTTCACTCCGAATTAAAAATTTTATGTGAAATGATTAGGTGATTTGGATTCATTCACCATGATTTCTTTTCGTTTTCCTGTTTCTCCTCAGGATACCGTCACATCTCTTGCTTTGTTCGATCGGTCTCTTTTCTTTACAACCAATTCTGGCCAACTGATCAAGTTCAACACGAGTGAGAGCATTCTTGAGAAGATGGTTCCAGATGGAGCTGCTTGCGTTGCAGTGGAACCACTTGGGAGAAAGTTGTACTGGGCGACCCCACACAATAGAATGGTATGCTTGTGATTCTGCTAACACTCTTTCTTGACATCGAATTGAGTTAAAATGTGAAATAACACAAAAATGTGCCTTGCTGGATATTTTTCAACAAGGGCAATGCCGAAATTTTGATTATGGACTGGTGTTGTGCAGTTGGTTCACCGGCCATGTGGTTGACCAAACTACATTGGTTTGAACCATGCAAATTGATATGATGAAATTGTATTGAAAAATTACATTTCGTCAGTTTATTCCGCATTCCCTCTTTGTTTCTCTGTTTGTAGCGTAGGGTTGGGGATGGTGGTTTGCTGCTGCTTGGCGATAAGAACTTTTCAGACGTCAGATTAAATTATCTGGAAAACCAGAGTCATGTTTATGTTTTTTGGACTGAGAATGGCTGATTTTTATTGTTTCTTGTATTTGGAATTTATACCGACAAGGTTTCAAGAGAGACATTTAACTGCGGAAACCCACTGGGTACATGGTTTGCAGCCAAAACACCATTTTGTCCAATTATGCCTTCCAAGCTAGAATTCTGGCATTGCTATCACAGAATTTCGACAGAGTCAGAATGTTTTTCGCAGCAATCTTGTCGTCTGGCCTCTGCTTTGGGATCAAATTATTGTTTTGTCTTTTGCAGACGCGAATGCGTCGTCTGCTAAGACAAAATGTTATTTTTACCCAGAAACTGAAAACACAAGCCCTGTTTTAAAACGTCGATTTTCGTTGCAAATCGAGAACTCAAAAAGTTTTAAACGGATTTAGCACAAATTTGGAATTTTTCTATCATTTACGGAAACGAAGAGCTGATTAATTTTTCTCTACGATCGGTGAAAAAATGTGGAAATTTTATTCTATGCGATTGCTTTTTTTTATTTTTTGCGATAGAACCGGCATTCTGATACTACTGCGAAACCTGAAGGGTCAAAATTTCAAGTTCCGTATTTATGGTCAGTTTTTGCTCAAAATTAGCTGTCTATTAGGGCTTATATGGAAGGTCTCTCACACAAAATTTCAACTCATTAGGTCAAGTTGTTTCTGAGTTATGGAGTGAAAGGTCACAATTTGAAGAACTGGCACTGGCATCTTTTCACATCATCCTTCAGTCGCAAAACAAATAAAACGGTTTCCATGGCAACGTCAACTGGGTTTTCGACTTGAATCAAAGCTTCCGAAATTCTGCCGCTGAATGTATACATACCTTCACCGTTCGCCAGACTCTCCATTAGCAATCACACTCAGCTTAAAATCAGCAGCCAATTCGATGGCTAGATTGGTGTTGCGGATGGAACTTTAATTTCTAATTACAACGCTATTCCTTTTCCATTTCTGGGAAGCGTTCACCCATCTGCTAAATTGACAGCTGTGCTAAAGCGCTAATGGGTGTGAGTGGAAATGAGGTATACGGCCGTTCACGTATGTCACTTATCACTGCAACCAGAGATGTTCAAGATGGTACCCTGTTCTTTTTCCAAGGGTACCCCTGTCCAAACACTGAAAACTGCTGAATCCGAAACTGTCAGGGCTGCTAACAATGCTGATGAAGCAATCATGGAAGGGTGTAAACATTCTAGGTAGCTTAATTCTTTTATACGGGCGGACAAAATTGCACAATTGCACGAAAACAATTTCAGAAAATAACTCTATTGGTAGCCGTGCCATTGTGTCCCCCTTTGACGTCAGCCTTATCTCTCAAAGGATCTACAAGGCGTAAAAGAGGATTTGTGTTGCTGTTATTTATTTTGTTTTGGTTCGGGTATAGCAGTTTAGATTGCTGAGATTTAGCATTGGAAAACGTATAGCCAAACCTAACCCAACATGATTTGGATAAAAAAGAAAAAGTATTCTAATGTCGAGTGGGAACCCTGTGGGTGTTTTGACATGAATCACTCTCCTCATCACTTATCTCATATCTTCCACACATGGCACTTTTAAATTTGATCAGGTTGCCAAGCTAGAAAGCTAGAAAGCAAAAGACAAAACCATGGCTTCCCTGGAAGCGAACCTTTTAATCTTGTTTTTTTTTTGTGGACAGGTTTCCAAAAAAATTAAAATCATTGGCAATACGGCACGCAAAGATTTTCCCCAATTGTCAACATACACATAATCATTTTGGATGCAAGCTTGCCAAAAGGTTTCGGGTTACAATGTTTGAAACAGATTATAGTTCAGGTAAGCAACTGCCATTTTATCGTTCAGGAATCATTTGATGCATTGAGGACGATAACCTTTCAATCGATCTTTCTTCAACACCACTTTGTATTTCAGATTCACCGCTCAAATCTTGATGGAACTCACAAAGAAACACTGCCAATTTTGACTTATGTTCAAGCATTGGCACTTGATTCAATGAATGGATTTATCTACTGGACAACAGGGACTTCCATTGAAAGGACAAGACTCAATGGTCGTGAAAGGATGGTCATTTTCAAGATTGGAATGTTTTCAGAAAAGCAAGGTTAGCAAGCTCTGAAGAGCGACCTGCATTTGATGGACAGCAGTTGAACTTTTCCATTTGAAAATGCAAACGAAATGTACTCTGATGTATGCTCAGAGGGAAATAATGATTTCTGCAACAATGAAAACATGATCCAGAACTGTTGTTTCACCTAGTTTGCTGCGCAGAATCAAAGTTTCGTTGCAAATTTGAATGGAGGAGTGTGTGGCAATCTCAGTTACATCTCAATTGGAGTAATGTGTGGATTCAACAACCTCGGTTGCCATAAATGCCATTGACCTGTATCGTGTCGAAAATTGTTGACCATTGGCTTCTCTAAAATGATGTTTTCAGGAAATAAAATCAGGCATTCAACCACAATTTTCTGAATGAGGAAAATGAATAAAAATTTCCCATGAATGGAGCTGACAAGTTGTTTGCATGGTCCTCGATTTTCATGTGTTTCATTTTTCATTCGATCTCCAATTTCACTTTCAGTGATGAGTTTGACCATCGATCTTGAAGAAAACGTGCTGTACTGGATTGTTCAAAATCACAAAGGATCACATCTGTTTTCAGCCAATCTCAAGATGGGAGGCAGCTTTTCTGCAAACTCTGCTGCATTTTTGGGAACAGAGATCGCTGGAGGTTAGGTTTCATATCTGTACGTACGGATATCGGACTGCTTCTCTGAGAAGGATGAGAATAATAACTTGGAGTGGGCAAAGAGCATGAATTGGTGATCGACATACCAGACTTTGATTCTATGAACTATTTAATCTCGATATAAACACCGACCCGATATTTTCAGGATGTCAAACAAAATGGCTTGAAAACCAGGTCGATTGATTCAATGAGTCACTGAATTTGGGTCCAAGGTAAACCTTTAAAATTTAGCAATTTGCTAAACAAACGTTGAGCTTTGGAGTTTTATTCGCAATTTGTGAATCAAAATTCCACTGCTGTTCCAACCATCTCCTTGCATCTTGTGTGGTGTTCAGTTTGCACCGAATTTCATTAGCATTATTTTTTGGATCTGTCAAAAATGAAAGCACGAATACAAAATATGCTGAACACTGTGAGGGCAGAATTCAAGAGAATAATTGATTATTTAGGGCCAGAGCCTTCAAACACTACACAGAGGCATACATTGTTGGACTGAGAAGTAATTTTGAAACACCATCAGGCTCCAAATGTTGCAAACCCGACTTCGCAGAACTTTTAGTGCAATTTTCTGCCTCTTTTGGTGAAAATTTTAAGCCTCGGTAGTTATCAGATATCATGACGGGAGGAGAAATACCTGACCATTTCTGTTGCAGCCTGAGACACTAATTTTCTTTCATCTTGATCACACCTCCAACAAGTATCAGTCTCTTTCTGCACATGTCCCAGCCATTATTTTTTATTATTTCAGACAATGGCTTGGTCCATTTTGCTTCCCCAACACATACTAAAAGACAAAAAAAAAGGAAAAAAATCGAAGACGCAAAACTCAAAAAGGTCCACAGAAGGCAGTGCTGAAGGTTCGTTCACCTCCACTTAATAACACAGGAGGGAACTCCCCAATTACACCTGTATTACTCATAGTTTGGACAATGACTCGTATTCGAGAATTACTGTTTCCGTTTTTATTTGCAGGATGTCTTCAAATCTATGAGGACAAGTTGGTCTGGTTAGCAGATCATAACATCCATATCTCGGATAAGCATGGCAAAAACAAAGCTCTCCTGAAATCATCCTTGAATTCTGGTTTGGAGACATTTCTTCTGTTTGACAATGGTAGGTGATTGATATTTTGTGAAACGATTAAGTTTCTGCAGAGAATGCATGAAATTTTCAAACAGTTTCACGGACATTTGAAAGCACAAGATACAGAGTTGTCTAAAGGAGGGGACTTTTTGTTCTAATACTGTGCATTGCTGTGCTCGTGATCATTGCAACACTATCTACCAGCAGTGTGTGCGAAAGTAATATCCTGGTGTCACAAAATCGATATAAAGATCTGAAAGCGACAATCGCAACAGAAAATGGTTCCACTTTGTTGTGTCCAGATGGGCACATTGGCAAAAAGAATCACATCTCCAATCTTTCAGGCATCCTACTAAAATTTCTCTCATTAGTTGAGCATTGGATGGGCAAATTTAAAAAAATTGATGACAGATAAGAGTTAAGACAATGAGGATTCCATCAAGGTAAATAAAACTCATCGCATTTGAAGAAAAGGGAAAGGAATGGTCCTAGGAGTGCAAAGGTCATGCTCATTCTTTGCTATAAGATTACATGACCGTTTTTAACTGTGTTCTCCCACAGTTCTGTCAAAGCACCTAAGCAACCTGCAATGTTGTAGGCAGATGTCCTGTCGACACATGTAAATATCGTATTTGAAATTAAGGACTTTTTATAATCAAACGACACACTTGTGGCTCAACGTGAACGTGAATTGGGTCTATGCGATGTGAGTTTAAAATTACTCAGACAAGATAAAACCTTGAACACTTGCAACATATGCGTGCAACTCCACTTGATGTGAACATGATTATTATTACGAGATTCACATGGAATTGGTGGGGCATCCCTGCACAGGAGCAGTCACTGATTTAAAACACGAGAAAAAATAGATGACACAAAATACAAATGCACAAGAAAGGTTTTTTTTTTTTTTTTTTTTTTTTTTTTTTGTTGATTTATAAAAATTCATCTTTTATTCAATCTATAGTCGAGATGATAACAGTTTATTAAATAACAATAAATTGCACAACAATTCAGAAACTCTAATAACTAAGTGATTGGAAATCAGAAGGTAGATCAGAAGGTAGATTTTCCAAATCAGAAGGCACAAGAAAGGTCGAGGTTAACTGCAAATTCTGAGAAAAATGAGTGTCAAAACGCAAAAAAAAGTCAACGTTCCACGCACAATTTTCTTCTCCCACTCTCTACTTCTCATGAGGTATCATTCATCTCAGATTCTGAGAAAATCCTGGAAATATTTTAAAAAGTTGAAAATTTACCTTTATTTTCACATCCCGATCCTACGCAAAATCGATCAAGGTTCCATTATCATGCAGTGCACTTCCTTGCGAAAAACACTTCCTTGTAATACAAAACCTTGAACACTTGATCGTTCCATTCGGCAACTTGCAAACCCAGTGGAATGATCCATAAAAAATTTACCGGACATCCCAGAATTTCACGCCCCTGAAAATGCGAATCCTGAAAACAGATCAATGAGCAGGAGATCATCACGGAAAGGATTCTGAATTTGTTTCCTTGAACTTGCAAACTCTGAAGAATGGCACCGATAATTGGAATCCAAGGTTGTTTTTATGAACTCGGTGGCCTAAAAATAATGGACTGATCATGAAAATTATTGATGTGGTGTGGAAGCACATTCAGAGCAAATTCAGTGGCAGACTGTAGATACATCACGAAGCCCAACAATAGGTGCAATGAGAACTCCAATTAGACAGGTTTTTGAAGATGTTGGTTGACAAATTAATAATTTCGCAAAACTGCACCACAGCAAAATGTCCGCTGGCAGTTTGGACATTTACTGACACAACACCGGCCATTTGGCTACTAACTGACATTTGGCAAGAGCATTAAATCCCCACTTTGCTGGATGCTGGAATACCAACTCTCTGATTGCTGTGTTGTAAAACGCTTGAATCGACAGGAGACTTAAAGAGATCCTGAAAAGCGTGAAGTGCGAGAAACGAATTGTCGTGAACACGAAATCATCAGATTCACACACCGTGTTTGCAAACTTATGGCTTTCTTTTAATCAAACTTCCATCAGCCTGGCTTGAATGTCACCGAATGACCAATTTTTTTTTTCAAAGGCTCTCCTTACAAAGGGCTGTCGGTGAATCCAAGTCCCGTCAACAAATCATCGATAAAAGTTTCAGGATTGTTTGACAATTTTGAAATTTCTTGGAAAGAATCTGATGGCACAAATTATGGTCAAATTTTCTATGAGATCCGAGTCTCTGACAACGATGCCCTTCACGTTGATATGGTTAGTGGGTGCAATTTTTACGATTTTTTCTGTTTCTGGTTTTTGTGAAAGTTTGCCATGGAGACATCGTTTGCCCACCCTGGCAATGCACCAGAAGACCCCAGTGATGTCAACGTTTTGAAAATCGAATTTTTGATGGATGTTTGCAGATGTTTCTCTTTTCGAGAAAAAACACACTTAGGAACGATTGCTTAATCTTTTGTCAGCAGCTTGAAATCAAATCAGAATCATCACTGATCGTTACTCGTTGATTTCTCAGAGACTGGCATATGTTTTATCAAAGGTCACAGAGTTAAATAGGATGAAATGGACCCG
>JASGXE010006340.1:0-21563 GCA_030068105.1 Sinentomon sp. SZTP_YWyxl
TAGACCCAATTGATTTAGATGCAAAAAGGAAGTCTTTATGTATGCACGGGATGGTTCTGGCTATGTATACTATGGAAGCGGTTAAGAACTCAGCGACATCCAGAAGATGCTGCCATTAATTATTGAGAAGAAATTCATAGATGGGGCAAAAATAGCCAATGAGTTATGAAGGTACTTTGATCTGAACTGGGGCGTTGGATGAGTTTTCGTGACCCGTGAAATGATATGCTCTCCCAACTGCGGGGAAGTAAACCATGTGGTAATATTTTTATAAGTTGAATCAGAAAACCTGGAATCTCCAGATTCACATTTTTCAGATTGGAGTATGTATCATCAAAGCAAGTCTCCGAAAATTCGAACATTTTTCCGATCCACCAACGTATTACTCAGTGTACATACAGCATCGGGAAAATTAAATGGAGCCACTAACGTAAATTAAATGGCAGAAATGGTTTTTCCTCCGAAACTTTCCTTCACTCGCGTCTTTTTTTCACAAAGTAAAAAGTGTCGTGTTTCATCAACATGTTGTGACATCTGTTTCACAAGTTTTGTTTCAACAATTTAATTGCATATATTTTTGAAAAAACACTTTTGATTTTTTTTTCTTCTTCATTTGGTTGGACTACAAAGGAAAAACTTTGGTGCTAAATTTTCGTCGTGGAATCAAAAATATTGCAGATAAAGTGCCTGCTAATCACCAATGCTATGTTGCTCGCATATCTGTCACCGCGATCAGGATCCCAGTTATTGTTTTGGCACAATCGCCAATGCAATATTCCAGTGCCAAAGTGGCACAGAGCCACCACATTATTCACTGTTTTGATCACAAAACGTTATTGGAATAGGTAGAATCCTAATTCGGGGCATTCACTGACCCTTCCTTTCCTTTTGATTCTCCTTCTTTTGATTTCGATTCTTTCTTCTTGGCATCGGGTTTCTTATCTTCTCTGAAAGAAGATGAAAAATTCAAAAGACAATTTTCAAATTAAATTAATTGGCTTTGGCTATAGACACTCAGCAAAAAGCAATTACTTACAAAAGAGAATGATTCTGGTATCATTCGGCCTCTCCAGACAGTTATGAGCATTTAAACAAATAAAAAACATTTATCAAAACGGTTCAGGTAGAAAAGGAACAAAACAAAATCGAATAGAACACACATTACTCGCCGTCTTTGTCCTACGGGAACCGTGATGCTTCGGACATGGTGAGATGATTCGCCAGATTCAGTTATTGATGTTGTGGACATGGCGACATGATGGAGCATTAACGGTGAGATGATGCGGCAGACTTATGCAGCGGATTCTGCGGATTCTGCGGATGCTGTGGATGCGGTGAGGACACGGTGCGGAGATGATGCAGATATGAGATACCTGAGTTACTGGCGGGCGGTGCCACGAAGTATAGACAAAAGCGAACTGGGCTCAGTTACCGATTGGTCGGGGGGCACGGGATGAGATCTTTTGATGAGTTTCGATCGTTTTGCAAAAACCCATTGCAGAATTGCCCTATAAACGTATGACCAAGATTTTAACAAATCCAGGCGAATTTTTAACTTCATTTGAAATCTATACTCAGACATTCAAAATACGCGGGCCATAGGAGATTTTTGTCAGGCTTTTGAAGCACGGGGCAATGTTATTCCCCATCTAGTAGGCGCTGTTAAATGCATTCCTTCATGTAATGTGTTTTGCGGTGCATGCGAAATGGGGAATTACATTGCGCCGTGCTTCAAAAGTCTGAAAAAAATCGCCTATTAAGAATGGCTCCGTAGAAAGGAGGAATATTGAGGTTTACATTAAAATTTTTTCCCAGAATTTCAACGTAAACATGTGAAACCAAAGAAGGTCGCTTTTGAAGATATTTCTTTTTGTAATGCTCTTTGTCAATTCAAAGTGTTCAGTTGTAAGGCGAGGTCCCTTGCTGAAAGAAGCGCAAGTTCTTCAAATTTGAAGAAATGTACGCGTCCATGCAACATTGCACGGTATTTGGATGAAACGTTTTCAATTGCATTGACAGAGAAATAATGTAAATTTTGAAATCTTTGCGCTTTAAGAGGACACCAAAACGTCGAAATCGGCCACCCATATACGTACGTACGAAACCATTCTGAGTACCCGGGCCACAGGAGATTTTAGTCATACATTTGAAGCACGGGGCAATGTTATTCCCTATCTTGTAAGCGCCGTTAAATGCATTCCTTCATGTAATGTGTTTTGCGGCGCATGCGAAATGGGGAATTACATTGCCCCGTGCTTCAAAATTCTGGCAAAAGGCCCGGGTATTCTGAATGGCTCCGTATACAAGTACGTTTTACAATGGAAATACGACATAAAAAGAGCTTTTCCATTTCGTACTTGCATTTCGCACTTTCCTCTTTGTCCACCAAAAGGCGCACCTCCCCACCATATTTTGTACAGACCGCTGCGTCCATTATCAGTCGACCTCCAATGTCGTTGGATTGAATGATGGTGTGGATACGGTGTGATGTGGATTCTGCGGACACGATGCGGAAATGATGAGGCATGAGATATGGCAATGCTGTGGACACGGTGAGATGATTTTCTGGAAAATTTAGCGATGGATGTTGTGAACACAGTGCTGATGTGATGCAACTTGCGATGCGTTGATGCTGGTTGAGGACACGGAAAATGATGCAGCAGATGCAGTGGATGCTGGGGACAGGGAGAAATGATGCAGCCGATGCAGTGGATGCTAAGGACACGGAGAAATGATGCAGCAGATGCAGTGGATGCTGAGGCCAGGGTGATTTAATGAAGCAATAGATGCAGTGGATGCAAGGGACATACGGCTTGATGATGAGGCAAACGCAGTGGATTCGCGAGCTAAACTCGGTTGTGGACAATAACTATGTGCTCATCTGGGTTCAGCAAGATTTTCTCGAATGATAACGAAGTGGGAACAAATTAATGCTGCCAAATTTATGGAATTTTTTCGAAATTAATCTAATTTGCAGCTTATTTAACAAAACTGTGTCAATTATTTATCATAATCTAACTAAATAACTAAATAAACAAACTAAATAACTCACAAAATAAATTGAAATGTTCAAAATTTTGATCGAAGTCTCGCATAGGTACCGAGGTACTTACCCTTTTTTTTCTTTGTCATTTCCCTTCTTATCGGCTTCGCGCCTTCTTCGCCTAAAAGAAATAAAGAAAATTAAAACGGCATTCGAAAGTAACTCAACTTTAGAAAGAACATGCGTGATGGCAGTGTTAATCTCTGCCTCAGACACTTTCTGCATTGAATTTCAACCGATTTCTGTTAAATTGAGTCGTTTCGAAATGATTTACTGAAAACGGTAGCAGTTTTTCTCAATTCCTTACAATAAAGCATGCAGGTACAGTAATTTTGATCTATAAACAATCCCTCTTTCACATTGGACTTCAGATTCTTTGTCAATTACAAATGATGGGATTGGTTGATCTGTCGAAATCTGAAGACTCCCAAAATTGCATGTCTTATTGCAAATGGCAAATAATAACACAATCTCATTTCAACAGAACTGATGCGCTTCGGCTGTGTCTGCGTCGCGATTTGTAACCTCCATTCCGCCGCGGTCTCCATAGGTATGTACAGTGGCGAGAAAAATAATTGGACCACACATGGTGTAACTTTCTTTCGGATTGTCGGGGAATTATCGAACCCTTCGAAACCAGTGTTCCATCACTGATGAAGTGCATATTTCCACGCAACTAAATCCGATTTCTTGAACCTCAAATCATCACACAAATTGTCCCAGTTTTCTCTGAAAGATCGAAAAAACGACAGGTAATTATGGCTCGAGTAATTTTCTCGCCGCTGCACATGCCATTGTTGTATCACCTCACCCGCGTCCGCATCTTGTGTTTGCATTGGTCTCTGGGCTGTGTTGGTTGGCTTCGACGCACCTCCACCTCGCAACTCTGCATCATGTCCTGTGCTGTGCTGTGCGCTGCAGCTCTTGCTCTTCAATGGAATGGAGGCCCTGCTGCATCTGTTTCACGGTCACGAGGCATTGCTTCAGACATCTCTTTCTTTCAATAAAGATGTGATTCATGGTTTTGCACACAGGGATCACGGCCTTATCCAGTTTCCAAAATGATCGGTACCATGAGCCTCAAAACTTGACCACATTAGCAGATTAGACAAACCTTCTGCCACTCTCACTGCCTTCCTTGGCTTTCTTTTTGTCCCCTGACTCGTCCCCCTCATCTTTCTCGCCTTCTTCTTCCTTGGCGCTTCGCTTCCTGCGGAGATGGTGAAAAGAGGATAAGGGACTTTAGCTTTCTTCCATATACAGAGGTATGGGGAGGTGCAATTCAATTGTCTACTTTCGAAAAAGAAAACTTCCGATCACTTTTGTTGATGGGATGAATGACCTGGAGCTTTCAAATTCAAGCATCTACTGGTGAACGCGGTCAAAGAGTGGCTGGTGATCAGATTAAAGGGAAATGTATTCTTTAGACTGCAGCCGAAACAAATAAAGCCAACAATATTGTTCTATTGACGGCTTCTCGGATACTTGTGTTGGTAGCAAAACTTGGTTGTGTTAAAGGACAATTTCTTGTTGGATGTGGCGTACTTGACAGTTTTCAGTCATCAATAATTTCAAATGGACGAGTAGATACGTCGTAACTTTCCGCCTACTGCTACCTGTTACACCCACCAAAAGACAACGTCGTACACCGACCACGACAAAAAAGATCCACCTAACCAAAGGCATGCTGGTTGGGTTCACTTTTTAGTTTATGCGCCAGGAGAATCCCCACATGTCTTGATTTTGATAACTGCTTGCATTCCATAAACCCGAATAGACTCCATGAAACATATTCGGTCCTGTCGCCCATTGCCACTCTCACAAACTA
Source organism: Sinentomon sp. SZTP_YWyxl (assembly GCA_030068105.1). Classification (NCBI taxonomy): domain Eukaryota; kingdom Metazoa; phylum Arthropoda; class Protura; order Sinentomata; family Sinentomidae; genus Sinentomon; species Sinentomon sp. SZTP_YWyxl. The sequence continues at coordinate 4,872 of JASGXE010006340.1, forward strand.
AAAATAACGAACTACTCCTCATTCCACTTGAAGATATGAGCTAAGAATGCTCCCAAGTGTGCTCAGAGTGAATTCAGAATTCTTTCAACAATGAAAACTCGGTCGAAAACTTCATTCGAAGCATAGAAATTAAAGTCTTTCTGTGTATTTAAATGGAATAGCATGAAGCATTCTCAGCTCATATCTTCAAGTGGAACGAACTAGAGACAATAACTTCGAAACTGAACAATAACTTCTCAAGAAGATGGAAAAGGAGTTGCGTTCTGCACAGAAATTAAATTTTCACATCACAACTATCCATAATTTGCCTGTTGAGTAGACTGAAGCTGTGTGAGTGACAGTGAGGAATACGACGATTGGTGTTATTTCTGTGGAGACAACTCCATTCCCGTATAAATGAAACTTTTAAGGTTCCACGTTTGAAAAGAACTTCCAACCTTCTTTCGTCGCCTTCCTTCTTATCCTTTTTGTCATCTGATGATCCTTCATCTTTATCTCCTCCTTCCTCTGCCGGACTCCTTCTCCTTCGCCTTATTCAAACGTAAAAAACGATAAACAAGATAAAAATTCGAGTTTTCCGAAAACACTTCTTGCCACCAAACCATTGGGATGTGGGGGTTTACCAAAAAGCGTTTTGATTTTGCACAAACGTTATTCTCTGAGCTGTATGCCCAACCCATCCACCAATTTGTTTTGTGCTACCTGGAATTGTCGTGACCGGAATGTTTCGTCATATTGCTGCGGCTTTGATTCATTATTTGCAAAATCGACTTCACAGCAGAAATTATTTTTTGCTCATGTAGGCCGTTCAGTAATAATCTCTCTCTTTCATTCAGAACCCAGAAACGGACGTCACAAATGACGTGATAATTTCATTTTGAAATTTTTATTTTTCCGTAGTCCTAAAACACCCCGAAATATGACCAACTCTTTTTTGCATGTATCAGAGAGGACAGCCTCGCATTTAAGGCTCTTGTTTCACCCTCCTTTGGCCAAGTTAATTCTTTTACCATATCAGAGTTACACGGTCATACCAGACCCCAATTGGCGATTGGATGTCAATCTTAAAAAAAATTGAGCGACGGTCGTTTGACACCAGTCCCATTTCCAGCTGGAGACTCAGGCCATTGTCTCCAAATTGAAAGTGTGACCAGATAGATGATATTCGAATCTATTTACTTCGTTGCATTTTAAGAAGGGAATCAGGCCATTGTATCTATAATTTAAACGTGTGCCCAGATGGCCTTCGAATGTACGAGTACCTACCTATTTATTTCCTTGCATTTCGAGACAATGTCATTTTCAACCAGTGAGTCAGGCCTTTGTTTCTATAATTTGAATGTGTGCCGAGATGGTCTTCGAATGTATTTATTATCGTGCATTTCAAGTGTACCTACTCATGCCAGTGTTTCCAATTTGAACGCATATTCCTGTGGTGATAGTGTTAGGTATATCGAAAAGGTGTCAAAAAGGCTTGCGGACATCTGGAGGCCAGAAAAAGGCCAGGCTCATTCTTTGCACTAACCTAAACAAAGACGCCGAACCTAACGAAAATCCCAACCCATAACCGAAGTCAGATGTTCTGTGGCGAGATGCCAACGGTGGCCAAATGACCATCTCCATTTCTTGAGGCCTGAGCAAACGTTTAAATTGCAAATGTAAATGATTGCTCGTATGGTGCCACAGGCTAATCTCCCATGATTTTAAACGCTAACCTCCTTTCAATTCCTTCCTTCTTTTTCTCGGTCCCTTTTTCATTTTCATCCTCTTTTTCTTCACCATCCTCTTCCGCACTTCTCCTCCTGCAAGGAGCAAAAAGAAAGAAAGTTTAAGTGTTGTTCGTTGCAGGATATTGACACTCAGTTTTACAACGTTGCACTTGCACCCTGAAAATAAGAATACGTACTGGTACATTTGCACCTTGCCCTTTCGTGGACGAAAGCCCGCTGTTTTTTAGGCATGCCATCCACACCTAAACAGCCTCCGTCATCTAAATTCCAGGGTTTTGTTGAATTTGCTGTTCAATTTCAAACAATTTGTTCTCCAAAAAATATACAACTTGAACATCACACTCTCCTCTTTCAGTGATGATGGGAACCGCTTTTTTTGGATGTGATCCATATCGTAGTCGAATTCGGAATTCTGTACAAGAAATGCCGGACAGGAGTTGGTATTCCAACAAATTTAAAATTTGATCAAGCACTGAGACTTGGTTTAAAACATTGCGTTCACAACCATTAATAAGCACCCATAGCCGATTTTTACTGCGGACATCTCTCCATTGACAAATTTTCATATTCAAATTCGCTTGTTTTTTAGGAATCAACTTTCGAGTAATTTTTTTGCCAACATCATTTTTCGTGTCCCGCACTCCCTGCGTTTTGATAGATAGAAAAAGTAGACATGATCGAAGGACCTTTTCGCAGGATTTATTTCAAGGAAGAACCAACAAGAACTGGCGCAGGCGCCCATAAAGCCACAGGACATCTGGTGGCAACGTGAATGAATCCCCTGCCTCGAGTTCTTCCCTTGAAATCCCATTCACCGTGAATGGGATTTCAAGGGAAGAGCTCGAGGCAGAGGATTTAGGGAAAGAATTCTGCCCAATTTTTTCAATATATTTTAGATGGCTGCAGTAATGTCCTCAGCCTCTGAGGCAACGGATGCGTTTTATCAGAAGCCTGGGAAAGTCACAAATGTTTCCCTAAGCATGCCTAAACACACGACTTCCTGCGTCAATGTGTATCTGATTCGAATTCACCATTTTCAAAAGGATGGGAAGGGCAACGTTCTCTCGCAGCTGGCGGCTGATAGCTTTTTCCAAAATTCACCATGCACCCATCATCTAACCTTCTTCTTTCGTCTTTTCCTTTTCCCTCATTTGTGCTCTCGTCTTCCGGCTCTTCCTTATCGGCTGGTTCGTCCTCCTTTTCTCCAGCCTCTTCCTCTATCTCCTCTTTTGGGCTCCTCTTCCTGAGGAAAGAGGAAATTTTGAAGCCTCTTTTAAAGCCGGTCGTCTTTAGACGATCACCACCACGATCGTTTGTCAAATTGTCGGTAACAGTTCGGAATACCTGCCGACATTGGACTGAACGAGCTATAACCATTGATCGGTGATATCCAAGCCCAATGATCGGTTATTGATCGGTAAAGCCAACTAAACCTAACCTAACCTAACCCAACCTGACCTGTCCTAACACACCTGTCCTAACCTATCCTATCCTACCTTCCTCGTCCTCATATTCCTATCCTATTTTGGCTACTTCAGCGTCTGTGAAAACTCGTCCAGTTCAGCTTTTTTCAAATGTCGGCAGGTATTCCGAACTGCAACCAAATTGTTATATGTATGTGGCCTTGTAAGCACCTCAAATGTCTGCAGTCCTTAACGCCACCAATAAAACTTCCAAAAAGAAAAATTGCAATGGCCATCCCAAATACCCCATGCCGTTTGCTGATGCCAAACACGTGGAACAACTGATCGTCATATTGCAACACAAAGAGAAAAATGCGGGCAGGAAATCGTGACATATTGAGTCCCCTTTTTAATGGCGCAGGCAAAGCAAAAAAATAACTTAACCAACAAAACTTTAAACAATTTCTTTTCTTAATTGTTTAAAAAAATTCTTTAAACAATTTCTACCAATTAAACCTACAATAATCCTTCCCACAAAACGTAAAGTAATTCCACCAAAAAACCTTAAATGGTTCTGGCAACAAAATTTAAACTACTACCATCGCCAAATTTAAAATAATGCTATACCAACAAAGCGAAAAATAATTCTATACCAGCAAAACTTGTATTAAAACAAGAAATTCTCCCCATAAAACTTAATTAATTCCACCAACAAAAATTAAAAGAGTACCTACTGTCAACAAAAATTAAAATATTTCAATCAACAAAACAAAAAAATAATTCTACCATCAAAACTTAAAATAACTTCACGAAAAAAAACTTGAAGTAGGTAATTCTACCAATAAAACTTAAAATAATTCTGAAAATTATTCGATAAACAGAATTTAAAATAATTCCATACCATAAAAGCATAAACTAATCCCAGCCCCAGCAATAATATCTCAAATAATTCAACCAGCAAAACTGAAAATTATTCTACCAACGAGATGACAAATGATTCAGCCAACACAACCTGCAATATAATTCTACCAACGAAAAATAAATTAATTCCAACAATAAAACTTAAAATAATTCTGCCAAAAGATTGAAATAATTCCACCAACAAAACATAAAATAAATCCACCAGCTTAAAAATTCTAACAACAAATCTTAAAACGAATCCACAACAAAATTTCAGCCAAAAAAACTGTAAATAATTGTCCCAACGAGACGTAAAATTATTCGACTGACAACTTCAAGTATTTCTATCAAGAAAGCTTTTTACGTAGATAATGCCACCAACAAATCTTAAGATAATCCCACCAATAAGACTTACTAATAAAGCTGGAAACTAATCTTTAACAAAATTGACATAATTTTGCCAACAACGCTTTAATTCTATACACCTACAAAACTGAAAATATTTCTGCCACATTAACTTGCTAACCTTCTTCTATCGCTATCTTTTTTGCCCTCATCTTTATTGCCTGATTTGCCATCTTTTTCATCGCCTTCATCTGCCGGACTTCTCTTCCTGCAGAGAATTAAAAATTACTTTGGCCTGTTCATTTCAAACGCTTTCTTGCTTCGAAATAGCTTACAAAACAACCGATATTGGCGCTTCTTTTCCACTAAATTATACTCCTCATTCCACTTGAATATATGAGCTAAGAATGCGCCCAAGTGTGCTCAGAGTGAATTCAAAATTCTTTCAATAATGAAAACTCTGTCGAAAACTTCATTCTCGGCATAGAAATTAAAGTTTTTCTGTGTATTTAAATGGAAAAGTGTGAAGCATTCTCGGCTCATATCTTCAAATGGAATGAGCTAGTAAGGCCTGCAAGGACCTCCTGCAAGAGCAGCTCGTCTTTTCGGATCGACTCATTTCGTTGCTGTGAAATGTTTTTGCACGAAATCCTAATTTTTCTGTTTGACGTTGTATCTTTACTCCAATCAATTTTTTGCAGGGTAAGGACGAGTAAAATGTGCTTAAATTCATTGGTTTCGACTAGTCGTCAGGGTCTTCGGAGATCGATGCATTTGAAGCATGCGACCCATTCGGCCCCTACCCCATTTCGGTATTCTTCCCGATCTTCCAGAATTTTTCGGTATCATTTTATTGCTTTTGCATTGGCAACCTGATGTTGTGTTACACTTGTTTTCACTTGTAACGTTTTTTTATGAATTAAGAAATATTTTTGATTGTGCTTGCTTTGTATGCTTGCAAAACAGAAACCGTGAAATTGGTCGAACAAATCGACATTTGCTGGTGTAACCCCCCAACGCCACGTGAGCCTTCATTGGACATTTTGTTTGACATCGGACTTGAAATAAAAATTATTTCTGCCAAAAAAATAAAATATATGCTTAAACGCACGGCTTCCTGCGTTAATGTCTATCATGATCCGAATTAGCCATTCTCTAAAGGATAGGAAGATTCACAGTTCTCTGGCAGCTGGCGGCTGATAGATTTTTCCAAAATTCACCACCCATCATCTAACCTTCTGCTTTCGTCTTTTCCTTTTCCCTCGCTTGTGCTCTCGTCTTCCGGCTCTTCCTTATCGGCTGGTTCGTCCTCCTTTTCTCCAGCCTCTTCCTCTTTCTCCTCTTTTGGGCTCCTCTTCCTAATGAGGAAAGAGGAAATTTGAAGCCTCTTTTAAAACCGGTCGACTTTAGACGATCACCACCACGATCGTTTGTCAAATTAAGCCTTGTGTGCACCTCTAATGTTTACACCATAATCCCTTGCACCAAAGCCACTTACCCTAACCCTAACCCTAAGGTTGAAAAAAGTCAATTCCATGTTCAGATGCGCCTTTCGCGACGATGGAAAAGGAATACTGTTGTGCACAGAAATCAAAATTTCCGGCAGAGTTCCATACAACAGAAAACATGTAGAAAAGTCTGTCAGAAAATTTGATTTCTATGCACAACAGTATTCCTTTTTCATTGTTGAGAAAAGTGCATCCGAATATGGAATTGACTTTCTTCAAGCTTAGGGTTGGAGTTAGGGTTAGTAGCTTTGGTGCATACGACCGTTACATTCTAATGTGCGATAAACACCGAGTTCCACGCTGAATTGACTGTTTGCGACCTAATTTTCGTTGTTGCTGCAACTCGAGTTTTTCTCCAAGTGTGCTTGAGAGCTTGCTTAGTTTGTGTCTTCAAATGGAATTAGTCATATGCTTTACCTTGTTTTTGTTTCAATTTTTGAATATTAAACATTTTAAAACGGTAATCGAATCACCGATAAAAAATTTCATCTGTGATCCATTTCACGTAAAACTTTAATAATTAAAAGATCTTGTTTCCCTTCCAGTAGGTTTTAATTTAAGACTCATTGTTGTGTTAAAATAAACTTCCTTGATGAGAAAAATTAAAACAAACATCTGTTAGCCCAATTTCCAACAAGTTCGGGGTAGTTTAATTCTTACAAGTAATATGCATTTCTACTTAAACGCAACTTGAAATAATTAATTCTTCAAATAAATTTCCGCCAACAAAACAAAAACCAATTCCACCGATATATCTTCCAATACCCCGTCATCCCAAACACCCCGTGTCGTTTGTTGATGCCAAAGACGGACACAACCAATCGTCAGAGCACAACTCAAAATAATCCTACCAAGAAAAGTTTAAACAGTTCTATCAATAAAACTTGAATAATAATCCTTCCCACAAAATTTACATAATTCCGCCAACAAAACCTTAATAGTTCTGTAAACAAAATTCAAAAAAATGCACCAACATAACTTTAAATATTACTACCGACAGACTTAAACTTAGTTTACCAACAAAACTTCAAACAATTCTACCAACAAAACTTGAAATAATTCTTCCCACAAAAATTGAGTAATTCCACCAGCAAAACATGAAATTTATTGTTATGTTAACAAAAATTTAAGACGCGTGATCCCACCAACCAAACTTGAATTAATTCTACCAACAAAACTTAAAACTATTCGACAAACAAAGTTTAAAATCAATCTATATCTACAAAGCAAAGAAAAATTCCAGCAACAAAATATAAAATAATGTAATCAACAAAAAAAAAACAAAATAATCCAACCAAGAAAACAACGAATAATTCGAAAAACAAAACCTTTCATAAATCTATTAACAAAACCTTTCATAAATCTCGCAACAAAAATTTAAAATAATTGCACCAATACAATTTAAAATAATTCGTCCAACAAGACTCAAATTAATTCCATCAACAGATCTTAAAATTATTCGACCAACATGACTTGAAATAATTAAACCACAAAAATTACTCGTAAAATAATTCTACCAGCTAAAAAATTCCACTTCCAAAACTTTAAACAAATCAACAACAAAATTTCAAACAATTCAACCAACAAAACTCTAAATAATTCTCCCAACGAGACCTCAGACCGATAATAATTTTACCGACAAAGCTAGAAATAATTCCACCGTCAGACCTCCATCAACGAGACTTAAAAATACCTCTACAGGTTTGCCAACAGCACTTTAATTCTAAACACCTACAAAAAACTGATAATATTTTCCACATTCACTTGCTAACCTTCTTCTATCGCTATCTTTTTTGCCCTCATCTTTATCGCCTGATTTGCAATCTTTTTCATCGCCTTCATCTGCCGGACTTCTCTTCCTATCAGAGAATTAAAAATCACAGGGCTTTATTTGTCATCACACGCTTTTTTGCTTCGAATAGCTTACAAAAGAGTATTGGGGCTACTTTTCACAGAGTTCGAAGGCCTGCAAGGACTCCTGTAAGAGCAGCTCGCCTTTTTGGATCGACTCATTTCAGAGCAAAGGTATGAGATAAAAGTACTTGCATATTTTATACAAAAGCCTGATTTTTCTGTTTGACGGTATATCTTTACCCCAATTAGAAGTTTTTGGGGCGTGTGGACCAGTAAAACGTATTGAAATTCATTGGTTTGGACTGGTTGTCAAGGACTTTGGAGATCGATGCATCAAAAGCATGCAGACCCATTCGACCCCTTCGAATTTTAAAAATTCAATTTAATTCAAAATGTTGGTCGAAAAATCAAAATTTGCTGGCGAAACCCATCCAACGCACGTGTGCACAAATGCTGGAGATTTTGTTTGCATCGCAGTTGAAATGAAATGTCTAAATGTCGGATACGGTTCCTGTTTTTCAGCTTGTGTTGCGAGATCGCTTTTGTCGTCAATTACGAGCGATAGCTACATCTGCGCTTGCAGAACTCATGATGCGCAAAACAACATTCTGTCAATTATTGATATCTCTCTCGTGTTCCCTCTCCAGTGCATGTGCACAACACCGTAATCGCTTTGACAGTTTTCGCGAAAGGGCGTTAACCGTTTCATTTCATTTTTGTTCTTTCAATTCCAGTTTAAAAAATAAGTTTAAATGCGTTATAAAAGTTCTCAAAACGCGTTTCAAACACAGTTTATGCGGTGCCTTGGCTTGATGATCTGAAAATGAAAAAAAAACGACATTGAATAATTTACTGACCTTCTTTCTCCGCCTTCTTTGGGTGCCTTTTCATCACCTGAGCCGCACTTCTTTTCTTCACCTTCTTCTGCTGGGCTCCTCTTCCTGTTCACCAAGAAAAAATATAACGAAGATTGAAGATTCACGTGTCATTAAAACTGTGCCCCAAAGTTTCCACCAAAATCTTGTTTCACTCAGCGATAACCATCCATTTTGCGAATTTGTCCTCCTGATCCAATTCTGTCACATGCCTCAGCAAATATTATTTCTGCCCAAAATTTGGAGACGAATATTCGTTGGCTGGCTTTTTGTTTGCAATCTGTCAAAATGGAATTTTGAGCAACTTCGGCGGATATACAGGGTGTTCAGAAATAGTTGGCCATACTCCGTTACATCGTGGTGACATTCTGAACGAAAAATGCAGAGTGACTTTTTGTCGTCAGATCACTTCGGGGGCATTCACCGATATAAAGCATGGAACCACACACTGCAATTATGACATCACATTGAGGTCACTAAAGAGCACCTATAAAATAAATTGCAGAACAAAGCAAATGCTAAAGAACAAATGCAGGGATAGCAGAGAATGCATTCTCTGCCTCTAAGAATGCATTCTCTGCTATCCCTGCGTGTAATGTTTTGCATTGGCTTTGTTCAGCAATTGATTTCCAGGTGATTTTAATAACCTCAATGTGATGTCGTGAATTGCAGTGTATGGGCCCATGTTCTATTTTCATTGAGTACCCCCAGAAGTCATCGGACGACAAAAAGTCACTGTATTTTTGTTCAGAATGGCACCACGATGTGGAAAAAGGAGTATGGCGAACTCAGAAACACGCTGTAGTGCAGATCGCGTGTTTTTTCTGGAGTTGGCACAGTCGATCTGAGTTCACAATACTCAGAGGCACATGACAGAGGATACATGGCCGAACATTTGAAGGACAATAATAGAAAAAAAACTGGTTGCAACCGGTTTCGAAAAGATAAATGCGTGTTGCATATGTTAAAAATGAGTTGGAGGATCACCCTTGAAAAGCTTTGCCCCAAACAAACAATCGGCGCTGCAATCGATCTCGAAAATAGAAAATGTGTGTCGCGTATGTCACGAATTAGTTAGGGGCACCCTTGAGAAGTTTTGCACCTTTCAAACAATCGGCGCTGCAACCGGTCTCGAAAACACAAATGTGTGTTGCATATGTAATGAATTAGTTAGGGGCACCCTTGAGAAGTTTTGCCTCTTTCAAACAATCGGCGCTGCAACCGGTCTCGAAAACACAAATGTGTGTTGCATATGTAATGAATTAGTTAGGGGCACCCTTGATAAGTTTTGCCTCTTTCAAACAATCGGCGCTGCAACCGGTCTCGAAAATACAAATGTGTGTTGCATATGTCATGAATTAGTTTGGGGCACCCTTGAGAAGTTTTGCCTCTTTCAAACAATCGGCGCTGCAACCGGTCTCGAAAACACAAATATGTGTTGCATATGTCATGAATTAGTTAGGGGCACCCTTCAGAAGTTTTGCACCTTTCAAACAATCGGCGCTGCTACCGGTCTCGAATATACAAATGTGTGTTGCATATGTAATGAATTAGTTAGGGGCACACTTGAGAAGTTTTGCCTCTTTCAAACAATCGGCGCTGCAACCGGTCTCGAAAACACAAATATGTGTTGCATATATGTCATGAATTAGTTAGGGGCACCCTTCAGATGTTTTGCACCTTTCAAACAATCGGCGCTGCAACCGGTCTCGAAAATACAAATGTGTGTTGCATATGTCATGAATTAGTTAGGGGCACCCTTGAGAAGTTTTGCCTCTTTCAAACAATCGGCGCTGCAACCGGTCTCGAAAACACAAATGTGTGTTGCATATGTAATGAATTAGTTAGGGGCACCCTTGTGAAGTTTTGCCTCTTTCAAACAATCGGCGCTGCAACCGTTCTCGAAAACACAAATATGTGTTGCATATGTCATGAATTAGTTTGGGATACCCTTCAGAAGTTTTGCACCTGTCAAACAATCGGCGCTGCAACCGGTCTCGAAAATACAAATGTGTGTTGCATATGTCATGAATTAGTTAGGGGCACCCTTGAGAAGTTTTGCCTCTTTCAAACAATCGGCGCTGCAACCGGTCTCGAAAACACAAATGTGTGTTGCATATGTAATGAATTAGTTAGGGGCACCCTTGATAAGTTTTGCCTCTTTCAAACAATCGGCGCTGCAACCGGTCTCGAAAATACAAATCTGTGTTGCATATGTCATGAATTAGTTTGGGGCACCCTTGAGAAGTTTTGCCTCTTTCAAACAATCGGCGCTGCAACCGGTCTCGAAAACACAAATATGTGTTGCATATGTCATGAATTAGTTAGGGGCACCCTTCAGAAGTTTTGCACCTTTCAAACAATCGGCGCTGCTACCGGTCTCGAATATACAAATGTATGTTGCATATGTAATGAATTAGTTAGGGGCACCCTTGAGAAGTTTTGCCTCTTTCAAACAATCGGCGCTGCAACCGGTCTCGAAAACACAAATATGTGTTGCATATATGTCATGAATTAGTTAGGGGCACCCTTCAGATGTTTTGCACCTTTCAAACAATCGGCGCTGCAACCGGTCTCGAAAATACAATGTGTGTTGCATATGTCATGAATTAGTTAGGGGCACCCTTGAGAAGTTTTGCCTCTTTCAAACAATCGGCGCTGCAACCGGTCTCGAAAACACAAATATGTGTTGCATATGTCATGAATTAGTTAGGGGCACCCTTCAGAAGTTTTGCACCTTTCAAACAATCGGCGCTGCAACCGGTCTCGAAAATACAAATGTGTGTTGCATATGTCATGAATTAGTTAGGGGCACCCTTGTGAAGTTTTGCCTCTTTCAAACAATCGGCGCTGCAACCATTCTCGAAAACACAAATATGTGTTGCATATGTCATGAATTAGTTAGGGATACCCATCAGAAGTTTTGCACCTGTCAAACAATCGGCGCTGCAACCGGTCTCGAAAATACAAATGTGTGTTGCATATGTCATGAATTAGTTAGGGGCACCCTTGAGAAGTTTTGCCTCTTTCAAACAATCGGCGCTGCAACCGGTCTCGAAAATACAAATGTGTGTTGCATATGTCATGAATTAGTTTGGGGCACCCTTGAGAAGTTTTGCCCCTTCAAACACTCGGCGCTGCAGCCGGTCTCGAAAATACAAATGTGTGTTGCATATGTCATGAATTAGTTAGGGGCACCCTTGAGAAGTTTTGCCTCTTTCAAACAATCGGCGCTGCAACCGGTCTCGAAAAACAAATGTGTGTTGCATACATCATGAATTAATTAGGGGCACCCTTGAAAAGTTTTGCCCCTGACAAACAATCGGCGCTGCAACTGGTCTCTAAACAATAAATGCGTGTTGCATATGTCATGAATTAATTAGGGGCACCCTTGAGAAGTTTTGCCCCTGACAAACAATCGGCGCTGCAACTGGTCTCTAAACAATAAATGCGTGTTGCATATGTCATGAATTAATTAGGGGCACCCTTGAGAAGTTTTGCCCCTAACAAACAATCGGCGCTGCAACCAGTCTCGACAATCCAAATGTGTGTTGCATTTGTCATGAATTAGTTAGGGGCACCCTTGAGAATTCTTGCCCCTTACAAACACTCGGCGCTGCAACCAGTCTCGAGAACACAAATTTGTGTTGCATTTGTCATGAATTAGTTTGGGGCACCCTTGAGAGAAATATTGCCACTCCCTGACACAAAATCAGCGCTGCAACTGGTCTCAAGTTACGGTTCCATTCTGTAATTTTCTCTTGCCTCATCTTTTAAAAACTGGGAACCCGTGGCTTAAATATCTGTTTGCAGGCCCCAAGAGCAGAGCATCCTTGAACAAAAAAACTGTATACAGCGGACGCAAGGGCAAGCTATTGCGATAACTGGTTGCACAGTCAATTTATGTGGCACTCGTACACAGTGTGCAGCTTTGGCAGGTGGAAACCGTGGGCTTCAATTTACGGAACCTGTTTCAAGAAACCTGTGGTGTAAAGATTTTAAACAGATAGGTATGTGTTAAGCCGCAAAAAAAGGCCCGACATTCGCATGCATTTGCAACGGCATTTGCGATTCGGTTGGGTTTGGTTTGGTTTGGCCTTCACCGAGAATCAGTTATTTTATTTGTGGTGCATCAAAATGCTTCTTAACTCATCATCACTGGTCTTGATTTTGTATGAATTAATTCAGAAATACGAAGTAAATTTGTCTCTGTTCTTAACGTCGGTTTTAATAGTGTAGATTAATGGTGTTAGGAAAATCGTGCAGCAAATGTGTCACTGATTTGTTGTGCAGAAAACGCACGTCGCTGTCGCTGTTCGTCTTGTCGTTGGCTTTGATCATGCAGCGTACCCTTTAGGATCTGATAGGTCCCTGGTCATTTATTGGATTTTATCTTGCAATAAATGCGAATCTGGTATAAGCATTGGTTTTTTATCTGTAGTGCATCATAAATTATTTTACCGATCGACAACGCTTTGATAGTTAAGCAAATGTTTCTTGTCTGCAAATATTAACCTTCGGTTCCTATAGTCGTAGTCAGAATCATCATCATAATCATCATCATCACTATTGTCGTTGTCATCGCCATATTGGGGACTTCGTTTCCGTCTGTGAATAATTGGGAAACGCAAACACAATTTTATTTCATATGTCAAAAATATTTACGGGAACCACCGGACTTTTCGTTACCGAGGACGTTTCCTCGCAGGTGCATTTCGTCGCCGAGGACGTTTTGTCGCGCAACGTTTCGTAGCCGTTGAGGTTTCATCGTAGAGACATTTCATCTCCGAGACGCTTCGTTTCGCGACATTTCGTCGTCGGGACGTTATACAGCTGTTGGAGCTGAGTTTGAGCAATGCATAGCAATGGCGAATGCGATCAATTATTCGATTGCTTAATCAACAATCGAGATGTTGGGGTATTTTGGACTACGGTTGCCACTTCGCGGGGAAAGAAGACAGCAATTGCTTCATTTCAAGTTTCGCCCAGAGGATCGCAAACTCAATGATAATGGGTCTTAAAAGAGTCGGGACTGAGAGGGAGTTCATTGTACATTCGCCAGAGTGAGGGTCCAAGGGGTGCGGGGCAGAAATACTTCTTGAGATGAGATTTCAGTTGCGAAAGCTATTGGCGGTTAATTCGGCCAGACCGGTTTGACAAGCATCAAATGGAGCAAAAATCCAAGGGGTGGACAATTCCCTCAAACTCTATACTTTCTTGGGCGTAAAAAGGCCTTCCTGCCCTTCCAAAATGACGCCCATGGAAGACAGGATCTACGTCAACGGTGTGGCAGCAGGAATAGAGTTCGCGAATCAACGTTTCCTGGAGGGGAGGGTTCTTCTATGCTGCAGAAATGGTGAACTTTCTCTTTTGGAATGTTGTCTGTTATGTCTTTTGGAATGTCGTTGAATGGGTATCAACAGGTAATTTCGAGCTCTGCGGATATTGGCAGAATTAATGATTGGAAATGTTAATCGTGTACCTCCTCTCTGACGCATCCGTCGCTTCTTTGTCGTCAGATGACTTGGCACTGTCCTGGTCATTGTTGTCTCCTTCGGCGGCGTTGGAATCCTCCGAAGCATCCTTCACCTCTCCCTCCTCTGGACTTCGACGACGCCTACAAGTAAAAGAAAAAAGGCCACAATATTAAAAATGTTTTTACGAAAATTTCCAATTACTCTTTTCAAAGCTCATGATCACATGTTCTCAAATAAACGGCCAAAATGTGAACATAAATGATTATTCGTTGAGGTGAGGCATTGCGGTGAGGCATTCCATAAGGTGTACCAAAACGTTCACTGCGTCCTTGATCCGTGTGGTTTTACGTAATGACATGTTCCCATTTGTCACATTTGTCACATGCTCACACCTTTTCCTGTGTTACGTTTTTAGCGATTCACAAAAGAAGGAAGCGCAAGTTTGTGTACAGGGGAACACGATCGCAGCGTCACAGCTGGAATGAACTGGAATGAATACAACTGACAAATACTTATGTCAAAAGTATAGGCATCAAGTCAAATGAAGACACGTCAAAAACAGAGCTGTTCTGAAGCTGCGAAAATTCCGTACATACTGATGTCAATGATGGGCTGCTGTTTTGATTCAGGCCCAAAACACAGCAAATGAAAGACTGCCAACCGAAGGAGGAATTTGGCGGGACAGCTCTGCCCTCCCTACTGAACTCCACAAATAAACTGGATCAGTTCATCTTCCTCTGTCCTTGTCCAAGAACGTGACCAACTCATTTTGCCACAAGCGCTTTCCATGCAGACTTTGAATTCTTGGTTCGAATATCTTTCTGTATCTGCTAAACTCTTCCTGGAGGCATACTTGATTAATCCATACGATCGGGACACTATTCCATCTGACCCCAGAAAAAGTCCCGACCCACAAGAAAGTGGGAAAACTCTGAATACATGAACAAAACTGCTGCAAAAGGACACAACTCTCATCCAAGAATGGTGTGAAAGATCAGCCTGCAAGGCAATGATGTCGAGAAATGCAATTTGATGAGTTTCTAAGCCAAAAAAGATTGTATTGTATTCCTACCATTATGGTCTTTATGATTATGTTTTGCTCCCACAGAAAGAACATACCTTGCAACAATCAAGTTTCCATCCAAACTTGTTTGGTCACTACAGTTAACGTGCTCGCTTTCTAAAGCAAACAGGGCCCCGCGTATTTATAAATCGGTATAACAGGAAGTCCTCACCTAGAATTAGGGTGCCATCCTATTTCAGCCTAGTCCTACAATCCTGGAATATGCTGCTTCAGGTTGGGATCCGTGGCAAAATGGCCAGATTTCAGATATTGAGAAGATCCAGCGTGAGGTTGCCCGTTTCGTAATGGTGGTTACAGACAAGAAAGCTAATTTCCTTCGGATGGAGCACTCTTCGAGCAAGGATGGAGGTGACACGTTTGACATTCCTTTTCCTGGTCATTTAAGGTGTTGGGGGTTGGGGTGATTTGCTCGGGTATCTGGGCTTGCCTTCATTCTATTTTCGCAAAGAGACCACAATTATAAGCCCGCTCACAGATCTTTAAAATGGACATTGGCATGTACTCCTTTGGCAGGACTATTCCGGAGTGGAAATCTAGCAGGGAAATTGTTTAACCTGCCACTGAGTGTCCTTGTCTTGGAGAGGCGACTTCGAGAATTCCTTTGCTAGAATTTTCCTCAGAGCTCCTAACTGTCAAATCTTTTTACACCTTCCCCGTCCACAAGTATGGCTCGGTAGGTGCAGTGGCAAGGGCAAAGTTTATTGATTGATGGTGGAAATGTCTGTCTGGTTGGAATGTTGTCTGGATTGAAATGTTTAAATTTAGTCAAAGTTTTAAATTCTGTCTGTCTCTTACGTCCTTCTATGTCATTTTCTTGTCTTTGTAACCAGTGGTATGATAAGGGGAATCCCCCTCAAATACAGATATTCATTCATTCATTCAAAAAACTGTTCCAGGCTAGTGCATCCTTTGGTTCATTTTGTGATAAAAGGACCTGCTTCGGTTTTGGAGATCATTCGTTGAAAATGAGACTTGGAAATATGTTCGTGTTGAAATTCTTGTTCGGCGGATGGCCATGGCAGCACCATATTCGGTTTGAGGGCGGCCAAACGCGGGTCGGTGGTAATGAAGCGCCGCCGCCCGGAGAGCCATCGAAAAACTAACGTGAGGTCGGACCATGGCCCGATAAACGCAAGAAAAAAGACAAACAAAACACCTGCCCGTGTCAATTACGAGTATTCTCTCTCAGTACCACATTGCCCACAATTTCAGTTGTGCTCTACTCGTTTTTCTTTTTGCAATTTTTCAATTCCAGTTCATTTGGAATTCAAGTTGTTACTCGTACCTCATATTGTAATGATCGGCTTTGTAATCGCTGCTCTCCGATAAACCGGTTGTATCTTTGTTGAGTTTCAACCCAGCCGACGAATCCCATTCCATATTGGCTGACGTGCCATCGTCACGTTTTCTCCTCCTGAAATACATTTTTTCGTGTCGTTTTTAATATCATCCAACCCGATATCGAGAAATTTTTAAAAATATCCACAACATGTCCGAGAATTCAACAAGGGGTGAA